>PVKM010013716.1:0-29868 GCA_004027735.1 Carollia perspicillata | reverse complement strand
CACACAGGAATCAGCACCAGAAGGCCCCAGTGTGCTTGGGGGAAGTGGCAGCAGGGACTGAAATCCGCCAGAGAGCAGAGCAAGCGCCATTGTTCCCTCTCGGACCCCGCCCTCACATACATCGTCACAACGTAGCTACTGGGTTGCCCCACCCTGGAGAATACCTAAGGCTCCACCTCTCATATGTAACAGGCACAAGAAGACCAAAAAAAAATTGGCCCAAACAGAAGAACAGATCAAAGCTGCAGAACAAAAACAACTAAGGGATGAGGAGATAGCCAACCTATCAGATGCACACTTCAAAACACTGATGATCAGAATGTTCACAGAATTGGTTGAATTTGGTAGAAAATTAGATGAACAAACGAAGGCTATGCTAAGTGAAATGAAGGAAAATGCACAGGGAAATAATAGTGATGGGAAGAAAACTGGGACTCAAATCAATGGAGTGGACCAGAAGGAAGAAAGAAACAACCAAATAGAAAAGGATGAAGAAACAATGTAATAGAAGTTAAAATGTAATAGAAGTTAAAGCTGGCACTCTGTTCCAGACCTCTGATAACTCCCTGCTGGCTCCCAGGCTCCAGACGACCACCTGTTAAGTAGTTGACTCTCTGTCTCGGGCTCAGTTAATCTCTTACTATCTCTTTGTCCCGGGCCCTGGGCAATTTCCACCCTCTGCTTCTGTGTCCTTAGCTCCCACTCTCCTGCTCCCTGCTTGCGCCGTGTGACCCCTCCTGTCCCCACTTTGTTACAAAGGTATTTAACCACCCACCTGACCCCTCCTCGGTGCCCAGAATTTGGAAGCTGTCTCCTCTGGGCCCACACATGTAATAAAGGCTTACTCCGTCCCCCCAAATCATGTAAGAGTTCATTTTTCCGCAACATTTTGGTTCCCTGACTGAGAAATGACTCATATGTGCAGGCCCTTTGCCTCTGGTGAAGGCGGCTGGAATCAGCGAGGTGGGCCCGGTGACTGCAGGGAAGCACGTGCCCCAGTGATTTCGGGTCCCGAGAAGCTGGGCTCCCCTTAGCCCGGACCTCGGGCTGCTCTTCGACCCAGGCACTCGGGGGAAGTAGACAAAGCCAACTAGGAAGACGCAGGATCGGTAAGTGCCTCAGGGACCAGGCCCGAGCATCAGGCCCACCTTAAGAGTGGAAGGGGAGGCTGATCACCTCTCAGGCCTTTTGGCCTCAGGTTCAGGTAGGGTTTCCCAGCTCGGGAGGGAAACATAATAACTTCGGTGTGACTGTGTGTGTATGTTAGTGTGAATGTGTGTGTGGCTCCATGGGAAGTTTTTCCTACAGAGCGTGGTTGGGCCCTAATATGCAGTTCCTTGGTCTGTCGTACAGCATAATGGTTGGGTCTGCTAACCCGGACAACTACTCGGGCAACCTTAGCCAAGACAGACCCAAGTCCCTCACGAGAGGAGAGGCCAGGCGGGCACCTGAGTGGTTTCCCTTAAGGAAACACCCCCCTTCCTTTGTTTGTCTGTGCTGGCACCGCGTGGGAAGCATGGGTAGGGGACAGTCTACCATCCTAGACTGCATGCTCAGGAACTTTAACCGGTTCAGGGGACAGGACCCCAGTATGACACCTAGTCAGTTGGAAGCTTTTTGTTCCTCGGAGTGTCCGACTTTCAGAGTGGGCTGGCCCCAGGGGGAACCTGTATTCAGGTTTAGGGAGGAAACAAACCCCTAGTTGGCTCTACTTCCCTGCCGCACCAGCGGAGTGGGGAGGGGCCTCCTTAGCTCCAGAGACTGGAGCTGGAGCAGCGGTGAGTGGCACCTGGCCTCCACCGAGCCCTGGGACATCGGTACACTACCCCCAGTGGGTGGAGGGCAGCTCTGCAGTGCCCCCATGCCCGCAGGTGGGAGGAGCCTATGGAGCCTCCCTGGCTGCTGAAACGGGACCCAGCACCTTCACAGGTGGGCAGGGCCTGTGCTATGCCTCCGCCCTATCCCCTGAGGGGGGGGCATCTCCACAGGGCCACCCCCTTCACAGGTGGGAGGGGGCCTGCCCTCCTCTGCAGAGTACGGAGTGCTGGGAATGAGCTCCTCCCAGCTAGTGAACATAGTATGTAAAGTCTACAATGCCTGGGAAGCAGGGAAAGCAAAACGGGCCACAGTGGTTTTTTTGGAATTAGCTCAGAGAAACCAAAAGAAGAGGACTCTAGGGCAGAGTAAAGAAACTCATCAGGTGCCCACCACAGCAACAGTGGCAAAAGGGGCCCTATGGAGAAGAAGAAAGGCACAATAGGCATTAATCAGTGTGCCCATTGCAAGGAGGAAAGACACTAGAGGAATGAGTGCCCACATCGCAAAAGGAAAAGTAACTGTTCGGCTGACAGAACTCCAGATGAGCAGCAGCTGTCTGAACAATGGACTGGTCCCTATGCTGTCCTATTGACAATTCATTCTTCCCTGAAGTTGATGGGAGTTAAGCCCTGTATTCACCACACATGAGTAAAACGGACACCACCTAAGGGAGACAAAGGCCCTATTGCTACAGCTGAGGCAGAAAGGGAAAATTGGACCCGCACTCCGGAGGGAGGTTTGAAATTCCTCTTCCGGAAAGAGACAGCGAATCCCGATACAGGATGACAGTGTTTGTTATGTCATACAAGTGTTTGTAAAGCTAGGGATCTTTGGCTGCCACATACTGAGTTTAAGTATTGTCCTTCCCAGTGTGGGAAAGGAACCAGGATTGAAAGCATATGAAAGAATAGAAAGTTTGTGAATGTTGCAGAAGGTCTGTGGAAGTGAGAGCTTTGAGAAGCCTAGTGGATATCAGAAGGAAAAGGAAAAATGGAGGGTTTGTGAATGTTGCAAAAGAATTTCAAGTGAATAGTTAAATCTGGATGAGCAGTAGTATGTATAAAAGATGTAAAAGTTTTAAACCTGGAGTAATGGAAACCTCAACTACTTGTTTTCTGGTTTCATGGGAAAAAGCAAATTTCTAACATTGGTTCTGGTCTGATCAGAAACCTGTGCTGAAGACCTAGGAAAGGTAGCCATAGCCAGTTGGGGATAATACCTTTGCCACCTAGGACCCAGGAAGGGTCATTTGGGGCTGATGAGCGCTTCAGCCTGAGGCAAAGAGCATGTCTCTGCCAACAGACCAGGCCTGAAGGAGCATGTCTCTATGAGGCACAAATGGACACATTTGGTGCAAGAGAATGCCTCTACCTGTGTATCGTTCTGGAACTCTGTGTTTCAGATTTTGCTCTGTATCTGCTCTGAAAAGGCAATTGAGAATTCCAGAAAAGGTTGAAACTTCATACTCTGTAAAGAAAGTGAATAAGGAAAAAGATTTTCCATCATGCTTTGTATTTTTCTCCCTACCTGATTCCTCCAGAATTTGCCATTCTGAAGGAGTGTGTGATAACATAAGGCTTCTTTGCATAAAACTAATAAGACCAGTCATTAATAGTGGTTTTGTTAACCAAGACTTTGACTGAAATGTCATGCCTGAAGGAGGCATGTATGGGTTCTGGTCATCACCAGAAAGCCCTGGGGAACTGGGATTGACTTGTGAAGCTAGTGGAAGCCCACGAGAGAAGCCTGGTACTTTGGTTGGTTATGCGGTTCGTGCCAGTCTTTCCAGAGAGGGAATGAAGGTTGCTTTCCTGAAAGATGGCTAAAAAAGGAAACTGTGAGCACAATGGAGGCTCAAGGAATTGAGTGAAATGACTGGTGCAGGCGAAGCCAGATGGCCGATGTGTAGCTCTGCTTCTGTGCCCTGAGGGGTGGACTGAGAAGTTAATCTAAGGGTTCCCTGTGTGAGTTCCAGCAAAGTGGACTTAAAGATCATAGGAGATCCAGGCTGCTCTTGGTGTGTTTATGCAAACAAACAGGCAAAATTAAAAGTGGGACTCAAAGTAGCCCCTGTAATAACAGTAAGGGTGATCTTAAGGAGAAAAATAGTGATTCAAGGAAAATCACAATGCTCAGTGTTGGACATCTGAATGGTGCAGCTAACTGTCTTGAAAGTTTATTTTCACTTGAAAGTTGAAACTGGGTTTGTGATATCACCAAAGATGTACAACTTACAGGTGCAAAGGACCTGTCAAATTGCCATTGTTAAATGTCATTACAGGAAGGACCTTACAATGCAATGTTTTCCCAAAAGACAGTCTCACAGGCACAGAGACTGGTTTGGGGATTGTTGTGTGAAATAATCTGTGTGCTCTTCTGTATTCATAACATGTATGCCCATGACCTGCGTATGCTTTTGAGTAATTGGTTACAATATAAACCTCACTTAAGGAGCCCCTCTTCATCATTGCCCCTTGAGACTCAATGGTTTCACTGAATTAAGTGGTTAAGTTGGTAAAATGTTCAGGCCGGCTGTGGGCTTCACTCTTTCCTTTTCCATCTTGATGGCTTGGACAGAAAAGGCTCAGAAATCTGAAAGGAGAGAAATCCTAATGTATTCCCCTCAGCCCGAGTGAAGTATAATGGGCCACAAAAGTTTTGGATAGGTGTAGCAGGCCTTACACACCTTCCCCCAGATAAGCCATTCTTAAGCCCCTGCCTTTGTCATTTAGTGATTATGATTTAATTCAGCCTCCCATTTCTTGCCTAATCTGTCACCTCCAGAATATGACCAGGATGCCAATGGTCCAGTAATGCCAGCCTTTGGGCACCAAACCTGCGACTTCATGGTGACAGCCAACTGGCTAGGATCCTGTAAGGTCCTTCCCTTACAGGAAGGACTTCCTCTGTACTGTACCCACCCCCTTTTCAGAGCACCTGACCCAAGGGTAGGTAAGACGATGTCCATGTCCAGCCGGAAGTAGTTACAAGAAGATGAGACCTTCGTCCATTGCCCTTTATATGAATATAAAGTGGGTGTATATCTCAAAAAAAGAGAATGATTCAGTATACAGCCAATAGGGGGGCCAGCGCACTCCATTAGGCCTGAAGATTATGTTTAAGTAAAGTTAGAAAAAAGACAGAATTCGAGGCTAAGGGGGGAACTAGACCAGACTCAGTATCTAGAGAGGTTAGGATGGACCTTAGACACCATAAATAAGGCCAGACTAGACCAGGAACCCCAGCCCCAAGGGAGGTAGTGCACTCCTTTCAGCCAGGACAACATGTATGAATAAAATATTAGAAAAGGGAGCCTCTCCAGCCGACCTGGACAGGTCCCCACCTGGTACTATTAACTACCCCAACCCCCCTTGAAGTTGCAGGCATCACCCCTTAGATCCACTACAGCGGAGCCAAAGCAGCCGCAGACCCCGATGCAGAAGGGACCAGACCCACCCTGTGACTGCTGGCCCTGAAGCTCCGGAGGTTGCCAGTTGGGGGAGGAAACTCCTCCCAAATAGACTGTTGTCCCATCTGGCACCTGTTCCTGATTGGCAACTATGCCGGAGTTCTGGGAGTCAGACTGCTGGCCACGGCCCCGCCCAAGTGGAGCACCGCTGAACAAATTGCCTTGGGAATAATGTATCTGTGTTTAGTCCTAACTTTTGCTGGTATAATCTGCTTTGCCTAATAGCTACCACAAGCGCCAGTGTCCAGACCTGACCTAGACTGTAGAAAAAATTGCCCTGGCCCACACCAAGTTCCAGCCATGGGGCTCTGGTTCCTACTCCTTATAGTGGGCCTGGTGAAGGCAGACCGAGCCCTACAGGTGACCTATGTATGGAGGTTCTCCGCTCCAGAAACCCGCACCAAAGGCAGGGATGTAATAATACACACTGTAGACATCACGACTTGCCCTGAAGCTGGATGTAAAGGCCTGATGGTCCTCAGCATTCCCACCTCTAGTCTTAAAAAACCTCGAAGGGTGGTGGATGACGAATCCCATGGTGTGCCTGACCAGGGAACAGCGCCTCTTTTCTGTATACGAGGGTTGTGACTGGAAGCCTGAGGTCTATGGTGGATGCCCTTATGGACACTGTCGCCACCACACCTCTAGGATGGGCAAACTGCTGAGAATTCCCATATGGGACCCTGAAAGCAAAGATTGGGAGACTGGAGTCTGGGGGAAAATCTATGTTAATCTGTGGCATTCTGGACCAGTTGGGGACATATTCATCTTCAAAGCTTATGTGCCCATAAGCCCCAAGTTGGTTGGGATTTATAACCTCAACAGCTCAATTCAAAGTCGGGAAGAATCTCTGGCTTCTGACCTGGGCAACTCCACCCAGACCGGGCCTTTCTCTTGGTTCACCCTCCTATGAGATGGAGCCCGGCTGCTCAATCTGACTGCCCCTGAAAATGTCAACGATTGTTTCCTCTGTGCCTCCCTGGAATGGCCTTTCATAGCAGCAGTTCCTATCCCAACCCCCCTGAACATTACTGCTAACCCTGTCTCCTTTTCTCTCCCAAGTGTGCCTCTCTTTCAGAATGAAGCCAAAACCCCTCCAGTGTGCTACGGACCTGAGAAGACCTGCAACCTCACCATCCCGATCAGCCCTGGAGGACTCACCAGCCCACCTGGGACTCTCTTCTGGTGCAATGGGACCTTATACTGCACCGTCCGACCAGCTACTCCCACCCTGTGTTACCCGACAATCTTAACTCTGCAGCTGATGCAGTATCAGGATGGAGAGTTGCACTCTCTCCTTACCAGCCAAAGGGAAAGGAGAGCAGTCCTCTCGCCTGTATTAGTAGGGCTGTCCTTTACAACCTCCTTCATAGGAGCTGGAGTTGGGGGTGCAGGAGATGGCCCATAGCATCCAGAGCAATTGACAACTTAGAGAAGACTTAGAAAAAGCCTTAGATGCCACAGTCCTCTCCTTGGCCTTACTCCAGAGGCAGATAACCTTCTTGACCTGGGTGACCTTGCAAAACCGCTGGGCATTAGACCTGCTCACTGAAGAAGAAGGAGGAATTTGCCTATTTCTACAAGAACAGTGCTACTTTTACATTAACAAGAGTAGGATAGTTGAAAAAATATCCATAGGCTCCAGCCCAGTCCTGGTGATGCTATGACTGAAGAAAGCTCAGTCTAGCATCAAAGTGGGGAATGTAATAGAAGTTATAATGTAATAAAAGTTAAAGCTGGTACTCTGTTCCAGACCTCTGATAACTCCCTGCTGGCTCCCAGGCTCCAGACAACCACCTGTTAAGTAGTTGACTCTCTGTCTCGGACTCAGTTAATCTCTTACTATCTCTTTGTCCCAGGACCCTGGACAATTTCCGCCCTCTGCTTCTGTGTCCTTGGCTCCCACTCTCCTACTCCCTGCTTGTGCCGAGTGACCCCTCCTCTCCCCACTTTGTTACAAAGGTATTTAACCACCCGCCTGACCCCTCCTCAGTGCCCAGAATTTGGAAGCTGTCTCCTCTGGGCCCACGTGTGTAATAAAGGCTTACTCTGTCACCCCAAATTGTGTAAGAGTTCGTTTTTATGCAACAAGAATTCAAAAAAATGAGGAGAGGCTTAGGAACCTACAGGACAACTATAAACATTCCAATATCTGAATTATAGGGGTACCAGAAGGAAGAGCAACAAGTGGAAAAGTTATCTGAACAAATAATAAAGGAGAACTTCCCCAATCTGGCAAAGGAAATAGACTTCCAGGAAGTCCAGGAAGCTCAGAGAGTCCCAAAGAAGGTGGGCCCAATGAGGAATACACCAAAGCACATCATCATTACATTACCTAAGATTAAAATGAAGGAGAGAATCCTAGAAGCAGCAAGAGAAAAGGAGACAGTTACCTACAAAGGAGTTCCCATCAGACTACCAGCTAATTTCTCAAAAGAGAACTTACAGGCAAGAAGGGGCTGGAAAGAAGTATTCCAAGTCATGAAAGGCAAGGACCTCCATTCAAGATTGCTCTCTCCAGCAAAGCTTTCATTTAGAATGGAAGGGCAGATAAAGTGCTTCCCAGATAAGGTCAAGTTCAAGGAATTCATCATCACCAAGCCCTTATTATATGAAATGTTAAAGGGACTTATCTAAGAAATAGAAGATAAAAATATGAATAGTAAAATGACAGCAAACTCACAGTTATTAACAGCCACACCTGAAGCAAAAACAAAAGCAAACTAAGCAAACAAGTAGAACAGGAACAGAACCACAGAAATGGAGATCACATGGAGGGTCAGCAACAGGGGAGTGGGAGGAGGAGGTGGGGGAGGAGGTACAGAGAATAAGTAGCATAGATAGTAGGTAGAAAATAGGGGGAGGGCAAGCATAGTATGGGGAATGTAGAAGCTAAAGAACTTATGACACATGGACATGAACTAAATGGGGGTAATATGGGTGGGAGAGGGTGTGCAGAGTGGAGGGGAATGAAGGGGAGTAATGGGACAATTGTAATAGCATAATCAATAAAATATATTTAATAAAAAAGGAAACTGGAAATTGCTTCCATGCTGGTTTAAGAAACCAAAAATAACTAAACAGAATAAAATACAATAGAACAGAACAGAATAAAATAGTATAGAAAATAGCCCAGGGCATCACAGATAGGAAAAGTATTATTTTTGAGACTTTTGTTTTAAATACACATGTACATATATATGTGTGAACTAATTCTGATGTTCAAGTACATCCTCATTCTGGACTGTGGCTTAAATGTATATATATAAAATAAGATATAAACTATGCTGAAATCAAAAGCAATCGCAATCTGATTCTAAAGGCCTGAACATTATAGCTTAATTTTAAAAAGCTGTGTATAGTGACTGTGACAGGTTGAACAATACATGTTGGCCCACAGCCAAATATTCTATTCTGTTTCTGTTTTTTTAATTCATGTTAAAAGAAGAAAAACATTGTAAGATCAATCCCCTTCTTTCATATTGATAGAACTCACAACAATAAAAAATAATCAAACACAAAATCTCATTTATTTTTTCCAAAGCACAAAGGAGCTCACTCTGCCTGTAAACAATAAGCAAACCATACAAATATTGAGAAAAAAGTCTCCATGAATACATACACATATATATCTATTTATTCTTCAGAGCAGCAATCAGGTGTTTAACAATAACGTGAAGTGCTTTTCAATAAAGAATGCTTTCTGACAGGCTTTTGAGTGGGAAGAAGACAGGTAAGTTACTGCCCATAACATCTGGCATCAAGTCTCTTGAACCCTGAGGACTGGGAAAGCCACCTTGGAATTTATATTTAATTTCCTCATTGGCCTGTCAACTTTTGCATTTCACTAAATATGGACCAGAACTAACCCCTCAGAGCTTGATCTCTCGTACTCAAAGCTGTGAGAGAAACAGAGAGGAGAGCCCAGGATGAAAACACACGTGGGGACCAGGGCCTGGGTTTTGTGCACCTCATGCTGGGCTTTTCCTTTAGAGACTCCAAGTGTGCTGGGGTTCAAAGTGGTACCTCAACTGGCTAGGTCAATCAGAGTCTGCAAATGTCTCTTGTAAGCCTTCAGGGGGGGAAAAAAGCCTGAAAAATTCACAATAATGCTCACCATTTAAAAGTTATGTCAGGACATTGTCCGTGACACATTTCTTAGTTTGCCTTCTGATAACTCAGAATACACTTTTTAACCATCTCAGTGTTTCTGGCACCATCATCAACTTTAAAGAACAGCCAATGGAAAGATGTCCGGAAGGCCGCAGGAGCATCTGATTCCGGATCTCTTCCACGTTAACCGATATGGCGTGCCTTCCAGCTTGCCTTTAAGGCTTTCCATGTATCTGGTTCTGAGATGAGGTTAAAAACAGAAAGAGTATAGAAAGCAGTGAAGATTCAGAATGTGTTGCTGGATCTCACACCCATTGTTTCCTCCCTGACCTCTCAGCTGTAGCTGCCCACAGGGATATTCAAGGGCACACTTTAAAAGCAGCTAAGCCTAACAGGAATGTTTTCCCCACCATTTTCCTTTCTTAACCATGCAGAATCCACACAAAAGTAAAAAAGAAAGTCAATGGGTTTTGATGCTCACGATATTAAATCAAAAAGACCTCCTCCTGGCATGAAGGAGTTTGTTCAAAGATATTCTCTTAGATTCCCAAACCTTTGCGATGGAATCAGAGAAGCTGGAAGAGTGAATGAGAGGGCAGGGCCTCCTTGGCCTCAGTTTCCATAACTAGGACACGTTCTCATGCCCCCACCCCGTGTTTCACTCTCTTCCAGAAAATTAAATTTATCTTGGCTGATTAGCCTGCTTTTGTGTTCTGGCTGCAAAAATATTTTTAAAATGTATGATGAATAAATTTTGGCCTGAATAAAATTTGTTGAAGTTTATTCCCTTAAAAATACCATGAAACCGGAGGCAAAATAGTGTAAGGTGAAGTGAAGGATCTGATTGGAAGTTTTAATTCTTTCTTACCTGTCAGAGAGCAAAATATTCAAACACAAAGCGACGAATAGAATTTGCTTGGAGTACTGCCTCTCCACACTTCAGAAGTCAACCCACATCAGGCAAAGGCAACGTTTCAGAGTGCAGAACATCCGGGCCCGTGTACAGCTAATGCCCGGAGTGTGGCAAAAAGCACATGCGACATTTGGGAACACAACACTTGGCAATAAAGCCCATTAGCTCTAAGTGATTCAGGAAGATCAAAGCACATGTAAACATTTCAACACACTCTATTTTTATTAGAAAAGATACTTAAGTTTTAACGCATTACCAGGGCAAACTTTGACATTTGACAGAGTGGTTGTTGTATATGGCCATTTTTCCTGTTTCTGACACTGCACTCATTTATATTTACCACATATGAATACTAAATCACAATGAAAACTGATGTTCAGCCTTAAAATGTACAACCTTCAGGAAGGTGAAACTACTGATCTTGTAAAGGCTGGAGATAGCTGCTACCTATCCGTGGATCGTGAACGACTCCTCCAAATTCTTAAGCCCACTCATGATGTGGGTTAGCCACCAAGAAACCAACTTCTTTCCGCATGGATTCAGAGAGAGAGCAGAAAACACACACTGGCACTGCAGAGAAGTGGGGAGAAGTTCGGTGGGGTGTCTCTGACTTGGCTCAGGAGTTAGGAATTCTGGAAATACAGCTACTGGGACTAGAAGCTGGATTTACTGAGTTACTTAGTGTCCTAAAACACCGCTATTAAAAACAAAGGCCAAAAATGTGTTCTATCAATAGGTGTAGTTATACACGACCAAATCTAAAAGTGTTTCCAGCAGGAAAAAAAAACTGAGTAAATTATCGCTGAATTAGCATGATTAGGTAAGAATAAAAATTATTGTACAAGAGGGAGAATTTTCTTCTTAGTTCTGTGTACATGAAGTTAGCGGCATAACATAAAGTTTTTGACTATAAGACAACAAAAGAAGGTCAAACCTAAGCCCTTGGTAGGAATGTTAGGAAATATTAAGAAAAGCTCATTTTCCTTCTTAGTTTGTATTATTTGGAATCAAATGAGAAAAATAGAGTATTTAAATAATATTTGCATCCCTATTTCTTAAGGATTTATCATAGTCATAATTGTTTTTTAATTCTAGGTTATGGGAAAGAGCAGTCAGGAAGCATAAAAATACTCTTGGTTTAATGTTTCTAGATGTCTAGTACAGAGTAAATCCTATTAATATAAACAGTAAGTGAGATGCCCATATGTTTTTCAT
This sequence comes from Carollia perspicillata, assembly GCA_004027735.1. Classification (NCBI taxonomy): domain Eukaryota; kingdom Metazoa; phylum Chordata; class Mammalia; order Chiroptera; family Phyllostomidae; genus Carollia; species Carollia perspicillata. The sequence continues at coordinate 18,340 of PVKM010013716.1, read as the reverse complement.
TAAACTAAAATTCCAATGCCCTAAAATCATTAGGAATTACAAAGACAATAGGATAAAATTGAAAAATAGAGTGCTTTCAATATGCAGGGTTTAAAGATTTTAATATTTCTTTTAATAGGATTTGCCTTCATTTGAAAGTTCTAACAGATTGATCCGAGTATGAAATTGCCAGCAACTACAGCTTAGATCTGGGGGAGAAGAAGTCATGGTGACGAAACCCCCCTCTCAGTACTGATAGCTTCGGAACACCCAGCATTCGCTCCAGTTTATGAAGACTTCAGTCTACACAACAGTGGGGAATGGACTTTGTTCCTCTGTTAGTAAAACTGAAGTAATAATAGCATCACGCAGTTATACAGTAAGGTGATTTAAGGTGCACAGATATACAACTATTTATGCCATGTGGCTATATGAATAATATTCCTAAGAGACTTTAAATCTTTAACGCCCAACTTCTGTCAAACACTTTGAAGCACAGAACTATATTAAGAAAGCATGTGGCATTCAATCTCTGACAATTGACCCCAAAGAAGGCAAAGCACAACAGTAACATATCACTGAAATACAAATTCCATTAAGTACAGATTTCCAGAACACAAAGTCAATCTTGGAAACACGTTTTAAAACTCAACAACTTCTTCTTTTAAATTAGTAAGCTCAGTATATAATTTGCAAACAATTTGAAGTGATTTTTCCAATGTTTGTTCATAGTCTAACTTTTTCTCCCTTGTAAAAATAGACTCACTGGTTCGTTTTCCATATCTAATTTTCACAGTTATTAGCTCAAAATACCTAACCTGCTAAGAATATCTTTCCTCTCCACATTTCCACATATGAAATAGATTTTACTTAAATCTCATAAGAAGAACAGCACTAGTAATAACATTCTTATGTTTAAACTCTAAGTAAATCTGAACAGCTCAAAAAGGAGAAATTTTGAATCCTCCCAACCACAGAATTGAAAATTAGTGCGACTTCCTTCGATTTGTCAAGTGAGCACTTTAAGTAGACACAGAAAGAGATAATCATCTCGAGAACAAGGTACTAATTTTTGACTTTCTCACTCCGCCTGGGCACAAGGGAGGCGCAGAAGCACGTTAACCAGGAAAACTCGGAGTTGCCGAGGGTCTTAGACTGAGCTTGAGAAGGGGACCACGAGCTTTCCGCCCACATAAACCTCTTCAATATTTCGGTCATCTCCTGAAAGAGAAATCAGGGAATCATTTATAAAGTACTTTCGTGTCAATAAATAGTTTAATTGCCCCTGGGAGAGATTTAAAAGCAAAACACACTTCTAAGACAGAACATACAAAAAGCTGCCTTTTTCCTCCCCTCTCTGATTGTTTAAAATATGGACAGGGAGACGTGACCAGTAGAAGATGCCGCATCTAATTTGAGGATTGGGGTCTGAATTCTACCTACGTCAGAAATCACATAAAGTCGAATTGACCCCCATCGCTGTCCTTTCAGCTGGAGTAGTTTGCCTTTCCAGCCCCAAATTAAGGGAAATACTTATCTTTATACCCCAGAATCATACTCAGCACGGTGAGATGAAGGACCTGTGAGAACTGAGCTCCATGAGAAATACAACATGCGTCTGTTCTATTCAAGGTCACTCAAGACTCAAGAGCTCACTCAGCCGAGTGGGAGGCAGAGTAGCATCTTCTACACTTTATTTCTCCCCCTCAGTGAATACAATAGAATGTGAGTACGTGAAGAAGCCTCTGCCACAAGACTCCACCACATCCTTCTCATGAATAGAACATGGTCGGGCAGCCTGGGTGTGGAGAATAAGCCTAAGAGGTAGAGGCCTGATGATCTAGAAGAGCATGCAAATTTCAACTTATGTCTTTAAATGTTGTGCCGTAAATGGGTTCTGTGCAGAAGAATTTTTTTTAATCAAAGCAAATGATCACACATGGAGTTTAACATGTGTATCATAAATGCAGCAAGTCATACCCAAAAAAGAGACAAAGGAAGATTTTATTTAGCATAGAGACATATTTCTACCTACCTAGATAGAGAAACTTCTGGATAATAGCCTAAAATAGAAAATAAGAGTAATAATAAGAATTATTTTGTGCATTTAGAAAAGTAAATTCACAGCCAATAATGGGTTGGCAAAACACGGAAATATAAATTTATTACTAAATAGTAAAATCTACTTTGATTAATGAAAAAGAAATGGTCCTTTACTTAAAAAAGTACTGGCTATTAACAAATGTTTATCTATTGTTTAAAAATTCTTGGTATATAATCTTGAAATCTTTAGAAGAAAAGTATTACATAAGTTAATTAGTTTAATAAAATAAAGCAAATATTTTACGAGGTGTACAATAAAAATGACTGGATGAATAGGACTGAGCCCTAGTCCCAGAAATCCACTGTAATAAAGAGGTAAAAATATAAATAACATAAAAACAACAAATAACCAACCTAAAATATCCAGCATCTTTCTTCTAAAAACCCTAAATACATTATATTTACATATTTACTTTCATAAGTGGATCTATTTATAAATGGTAATTAATTTTTAGAATAAATCAACATCTTATAACAAATTATTATTAAAGTAAAAAGAACCTGATTATTTTATACATAGGGAAACATTTTATAATAAAAGGAACAAAGTAATAAAACCCATTTTCTTATGATTAAGAAAATCAATGTATTATGTGGTGAAGAGTCCAGACTCTGGAAGTCATAAAGTCCTGGGCTGGAATCCCAACTCTGTCTACTAATTACTAATTACTAGTTATGAGTCATGAGTCCTTTAGGTAAACCACTTAACCTCCCTTAAGCCTCACTCCTGGACAAATGTCATGGCTTTATCAATAGTACCTGCTTTCATAAGAGTTGTTCTGATTATTAAAGAAAAATTATGTATGAAAATGATTAATTTCATGCCACCTGGCAAGTATATGCAATAAGGACTAGCTATATTATGGCTTCTTATAGCCAATACATTCAAATATGTAAATATATTCAAAATATAAATATTCTGTTAGTACCATTATTGCTAACATTATTGTCATGCAATTATAAGTTCCTTTTTCTTTATTTTTATTATCGACACTATTATAGATATCTTCATTTTCCCTCCCTTTGCCCACCTCCACCCAACCCCCAACACCCCTTCCCTCTGGACATCACCACACTGTTGTCTGTGTCCATGGGTCATGCATGTATATTCTTTGGCTAATCCCTTCCTCTTCTTTCATTCTGTTCTCTCCCTCCCCACTCCCGCTTCCAAGATCTGTCAGTCTGTTCCATGTATACATGCCCCTGATTTTATTTCGTTCATTAGATTTTGTTTATTTTGTTAATTAGATGCCACATATAAATGAGATCATATGGTATTACAACTTTTTAAAATCTAGCTTCCCTTTTAAGATTCTCCTGTGCTCTTTTAAAATGTTTCTATTTTGTTTTCCACAGGGAAACTATTGTGATTACTTCATGAAATAGGTGCTTTTTTATTAACCTTTTTTTCTTTTTACTTACCTCAGAAACATCACCAACTAAATCCCCACAAAACAGATCAATGGGAGAGTCAGATGCTTTGGGGTTGATCAAGAGGGCATCAAATTCCTTGCCCACTTCAAAGTTTCCAATGTCTTTATCCAGCCCCAGGGCTACAGGGTGGAATAAATTAATAAACAGTCAGTATTTTGAGTCATCAGACCATGCCAATGTCCCAGTTTGCAAGGACAGAGTCTGCCAACATGTACTAGAAAAAAATTAGTATCTTTAGTGAAGTATTCTATTCTGATAAGTCACAAGACTTTGCCTTACAGAAAGCAGAGTAAGCAAAGGGAAAGCAAAATCTGAGAATAAAAACAGTTCCCTTCATCACCATGAACATAATTCTGACGGTATCTCTATATTTCAGCTCAGCACACTACACAATCAAACTGGTCTATGACTTTCACTCATCCATCCAAGAAACGCAACAACTGATAAAATACCTTCCACTATTTTCCCTCCTAGTCTCCCCACCAATACTCCAACTCCTTTCCTTGTCCTTCTTGTTCTATGAAATAGCTGAGAAGAGCTATTTTCATGGCCATGAAATGAACCTCAAATAAATAAAAAATAATTATCTTTTTGCACATTTGTCAACACAGGCATATCCATCATAAGTTCCTTAGTTTAAATTTTTGGAATAGAAAAAATTCATTTCTGAAAGTAAGTGGATGCTCATAACTTAGGAGTCCCTATCCTTTCGAAAGCAGACCAGTTTCTTTGCAACCTCAAAGATGTTTTTCTGGTTGCCAGAGAAGGATGGTTTTCTAAAATAGAACACAGGTCAATAATGTCTATTGATTTGATCCATCTCATAGCTAAAATTTATGTTCCGTGAGTATTAGATGCCAAAGAAGAACATTTCTTTCATCGATATGATTTAGTTTCAAAAGATGGGTGTAGTTGGCTTTCCTGGTCAATAAAGTTATTGAATCTTGAGCTCAGTATAGCTGGTAATTTGAGTAAGGTACACAATTATGTACCAAATGGAAACATGCATAAAGGGGGGCCAACTGGAGTGCGGCATTATTTATTTGAATTTTTATGTGTGTTTGTTATATTCTATCACTGTCAGGGTATGATCCAACGTGAAAATATTGGATGGCATATTCCTGATAGATGATATCTGGCATATTATGTTTCTATGTATGGATATGCAGAAGTCTTTTGGTGATACTTTAATCACTGACTTAGAAATCCTACTTATTCTTAAAAGGTTATTTAAAAGGCAACTATTTTATTCTCAGAAAAGAAAATATTTTTAACTAAAGAATTATTATAGGAAGACAGGGGTTCACAAATAATTAGAAATGTTAAAAGCTGTTAGGTGACTTTTATGAATTGTGTGGTGAAAGACCGAATGTAATAAAAATCATTGGAAATGCCCTCTTCCACCCACTGGCCCTTGACAAAGGCACATGACAAGTACAAGTTTTTAATGACTGTATTCAACATAAAATTGTTGTGTATTTAATAGGCCAGATAACCAGGTTCATTTGCCAGAGTTTGATCATATATAAACTAACTGAGCTATTTGTTAGAACCTGGAGAGTTCAGGCATACACTAATCAAAAAAGACACAATTGCTTTTGGTGATTTTGTAAATTGATTTAAATTCAAATTATTGCAGTAAGGTCTAGCGGAGCTGGTAAACAACTCCACTGCATTTCAGAAAATACCATTTTGCTGCCTTTGGAGCAAATGTTGGCTCTGTGAAGGTCATTTATACGTATCTTGAATATAAAGGTCATGGCAAGCTGGGCAGAGACCACACTTTTGAAACAGGGATCCATTCATCTCATTTCACTCAGACTCTTGTAGAGACATGAGTTAAGGAGAAGAAATTCCATTAACAGTAAGCCAAGCAGCCCAGAAAATAGATTTGAAAACTATACAAACTAGAAATTATTTAGTAAGTCCCTCATACTCCCAGCTTGATCAGACACAGAATCCTCATGAAGTAAGTCACAGAGAGCTTAGAATTTTTTTTAAAGCAGCACTATTTAAATACAACTCCATGAAAATAAGATGGCCAACTGCTTGAACTCAGATGCACAAACACAGTGGTGGTGGGATTGGGGAGCACCACACTTGTTAAAAGAATGGTGATGTAAAACATGGAGCTTCACATATCTTACGAATTGGAAATCCTATGTCTTGGAAATGCAAACAACATGACCTCTACTTGTTTTTCTTGAAGGGTTCTTTATGCCCTGGCTGGGCAGCTCAGTTGGTTAGAGCATCATCCCAATATGACATGGTTGTGGGTTTGATCTCCAGTCAAGGCATATACAAGAAGCAACTAATGAATGCATAAATAAGTGGGAAAATAAATCCATGTCTGTCTGTGTGTCTGTCTGTCCCTCTCCCCCTACTTCTCCCTCTCTAAAATTAAAAAAAAAAAAAGGAAAGGTTCTTTATGGCCTCCATCATAGCACAGAACCTTCAAAGAAGAGGCAGAAAGTTTCTCTTCCAAGGATATTCTTGGTCTCCATCATTCTCCATTTTTCAAGATCCAGGGTATCTATCACAAATCTACATATATATCTACATCTGTCTCTATACATAGGATTTTATTTCTCACTAGCTACCTAAGATTTCATGCTATGTTCACTATTATCCACCTAGATTGCACCATAATACTAACGTGACTGAAAGGAATACGATTACCGATTTCTTTTTCCATGAAAATACAGTTACATGTGAGAATTGGGAAAAGCTGATGAACAATATTTGCATATGAAACAACTATATTTTGACATCTTTCTCCACTTAAAAAGACTTAGGTAATTAGTGTGCTTAATTACATAAACAAAGTGCATACTCCAAGCTGGAATTTATACATGAAGATATCGCAGTGGAAAGGTAAGAATTTTCACTCTGGCATCAGATTTCAGTTTCAGATAATGGCACTCTATAGCTTGACAGCTGTGTTCACTTCCATCAGGTGCCTTGTTGATGAAATGGAATTAATAACAGTGGCTGTGAAGTAAGTAACAACACATATAAAGCATGTTGCATAGTGCCTATCATAGGGTAAGAACTATTGGCTATTTTTTAAAAGATTTTATTTACTTATTTATTTTCAGAGAGAGGAGAAGGGAAGGAGAAAGAGAGGGAGAGAAACATTGATGTGTGAGAGAAACATTGATTGCCTCTTGCTCACCCCCAACTGGGGACCTGGCCCACAACCCAAGCATGTACCCTGACAGGAAATCGAACCAGAGAATTTACAGTTCACAGGCCAGTGCTCAATCCACTGAATCACACCAGTAGGGCTATTGGCTATTATTTTTACATTAGTATTATTATCATTATCTTCAGTGAGGCCAATAAAGAGTTGGCCTCAGTTACCTGACTCAATGGAAATACTGATTATTTTATTTTATTTTTAAAGATTTTATTTTATTTTTCTTTAGAGGGTAAGAGAAGGAGAGAGGGAGAGAAATATCAATGTATGGTTGCCTCTGCATGTGTCCCCTGCTGGGAACTGGCCTGCAACCCAGGCATGTGCCCTGACTGGGAACCGAATCGTGGTTGTTTGGTTCACAGGCCCGCGCCCAATCCACTGAGCTACACCAGCCAGGGTGGAAATACTGATTATTTTAAAAAACTTGTATGCATGTGACCAATGCAAATATCCATTAAAATAATTAATATGGCAACTATGTATTAAACATCTCCTCTTCCAAAGACAGAGATTGCTAAAAGAATTAATCCTCCACTACATGCTTGAACATGTACTTGACTTGCTAAGTTTTGGATTTGCTATATGAGATGCAACAGTCATGAATATTGGATTCCTGCTGATACCATTATCATGTTCCTCATAGTGCATCCAAGAACACAGAATGGCATGGTTGTCTATTGTTAGAGAAAAAATAGTCATTACCTTGGCTGCCTCCAAGAGTAGCTAGTCTGAATACTTCTTCAATGGTGAGGCCTTCTGTATTTATGTTATTAATTAAAAGGATATTGGAAGTCATCATTGCTGTTCTGATTGCATTGAGCATGGAAGGTGAATAACCACCAGCCACATCTACAGTAGATAAAATAAAGCCAAAACAGTAACCTTGTGAGACAAATGGAGTATTAAGTATATATGTTTTTTTTTCTATTACAGCTTAGATTCAATGTTATTTTACATTGTTTCAGGTGTACAGCACACTGGTTAGACAATCATATACCTTCCAAAGTAATCCCTCCAACATTTCACGTACCCACCTGGCACCATGCATAATTATTACAATAGCAATATTACTGACTATATTCCCTATGCTGTACTTTACATCCCCATGATTATTTTGTAGCTACCGGTTTGTATCTCTTAATAAATTGAGTTTTTGTTTGCTTTTAGTGACAGATACTCAGTCTTTAATATACTTCAAATAAAAGATCTTATCTGTAAATACAGAATAGACACAGGCTAACATGTTAAAAATTCAAAACATGCAATTAGTATCAAATGTACACCTGTATTAGTTTCTTAGGGCTGCTGCAACAAATTACCACAAATTTTGTGTCATAAAGGAGTAGAAATTTATTCTGTCACAGCTGGGGAGGACAGAAGTCTTAAATCAAAGTGTTCACAGGTCCATGATCCCTATAAAGGCTCTAGGGAAGAATCACTCCTCGCTTCTTCCAGTTGTTGAGGGCTCCTGGCATTCCTCGGCTTGTGGCAGTGTATCTCCAACTCCTGCCTCCATCTTCAAATGGCCTTCTCCCCATGTCTTTATGTGACTCTCCTTTTCTGTCTCTTATAAGACATTCATCATTGGATTTAGGGATCACATTCATTCAGAATGATTTCATCACCTTTATTACATCTGCAAAGACCTTTATTCCAAACAAGGTCATTTTTACATGTTCTAGGTAGACAGAGTGTTTTTTCGGGGGGTGGGGGAAGTATACAGTTCAGTCCAGTGAAATGACCAATGGTTAATGAAATTAAGAAAAAACCCTCTTATTTCTGAATATCCCCTAAATTCTCACAGAAGTTGGTCAAATATGCCTGCCTAGTTATAAAGATAATTTAAATAACATGAGATTTATAATAAGCTCACAATTCTATGCTCTAATAATTTGTCCTACCTTTATTCTAATTCAGATGAGAGCTTTGTAAATTAAGAAAACACTCCTTTATGATAATTTTAGAGGCAGAGCTTGTAGAATGAATTGATATATTCTGGGAAATTCGTATATAAGTGAGCAATGCTGATGTAGACAGCTTTATATGTTTGTTGGCGTCATTAGATGAGAAATGAGACTTTTCATAATTAAAAAAATAAAGTCCCTTATATTTAAGTTGAAATACTACCTTTGACAAATCTAGAAGAACAAGAACAAATGTAGAAGTTATTATATGGGTTTGTATAAATAAGCCAAGTAAGTTAGCATGTTTTATTAGGAGAAAAGTATAGGTAAAAAACACATGTTCTATTTCAAGGGTCCTTTCTGTTATTTCAAAGTATATATATATATATATATATATATATATATATATATATATATATATAATTATTAGTGCCTATATATATAGGCACTTGTACTTATTGCAAAAGTAATAGCTTATTCAGAAACAATCCTAAATTTATATTTAATTTTATGTTCCCTGTCTTCCACGTCCTTAGATAAACTTTTATGAATTTTTCTTTAACCAGAACAGTACTGCCTGAGGATCATCTACTTTCTTGACAAGTTTCATTACATCTTCTTGAGTTATTAGTCCATTTTAGTAGCCATCTATTAAACCTTCATTGTACCATAGCATCAAATTAAGAAAACAAATAAGATTTGGGAATAATGCACATTAAGCTTTGAAATGCTTTGTCTACTGTTTTTTCTTTATTGCTAGAACAAAAAAGGTTAAATGAAAATGCTATCACTGTATGGTATGGAAACATATAAAGACTGAACATATATTTCAAGACTGAATATAAAGACCGAAACAGCTAAAGACTGAAAGGAAACAGAAAAACAAAAGCAAGGCCATTGGGATTGTATAAACATGGAAGATTTAAATACTTGCAGTTATAAAAACATGTTATATAAAATGTTATGGAAAGTCATATTTTCCTCTATATCTCAGCAAACTATCCATATAGAAAGAATAAGGATAGATGAAAAAACAATGCTATGCAATTTATTGGGAAAATTTTCAGAGCTGTCTTATTATATTGCTGCCTTATTGGATGATTTAATCATCCTATCCTCTTCTGGTTGTTACATTAACAAAGGAACAATACTGTGCAGATCAAAGAATAAACCCTAGGCTATATAAACCATGGCATATAGCCAAGCTTTTCTTCCAGGGATTTCCATTGTGACAGTAACTTTCTGATCGGTGCCCTGCATGGTGAACTTGGTGGTTTCTCCTCCCTCTGCAACACATTAGTGAAGGCAGAATCCCTACTTTATCATCTAACAAGAGGAAGTGTGAGGGGCTGAAAAGAGAGATAATGAACATTACATTTTACCAACCTGGTTTTAGACTGTAGATCTGGAACTTTTTTGATTTGTTGACCTTTGGTCAATTACTTACTACCAGTGAATCTCAATTTTCTTAGAAAATAGAAGCAACATCACCTATTTTAACAGTTGCTGAAAAATCCAATTAAGTCACATAAATGCTGGAGAAGGGAATGAGGACTAAAGTGTAGAAACTGCATGGAGAAATGGTGGAGAAAATGGATGCATTTTCTCAGAAAAATCTATCCTCAAACCCATGCCCTCTTGCATCACAATAAAGAGTGGCACTATTATTTGCTTACCAGAGTCAGCATAAGGACACACTATTTACAAGAAGACTCTAAGCAAACCACACAAGAGTAGAAATTTGAACCAGAGGGCAATGGAAACATAGAAAATGATTTTATTTGTATGTGTTCACTTTGTATGCATTCATTCATTAATTGACAGTCATTTACTGAGCACCTTCTATGTGCTTGATTTATTTAAGCATTCATAAAAAGACCTTATGGGCTCCCTATGAGCTAACCAGCTAGTAGAGCTGAAAGAAAAGAGACATATAAACAAACTAATGTTAACTAGACATTTTGTTCCATTAGTGTTAGAGAAGGTGGAAAGCCCATTTAGGAAGTATGGTCAGAGAAGACTTCTTCAAGGCAATGACATTTAAACTAAGACAGAAATGAGAAGAACTCAGCCACATAAAGAAAGGTATAAAGGGCACTACAGGCACAGGAACAGAATGTACAAAGGCATTTTGCTGGAAGGGAGTATGATTCATGGAGGGAATTTGAAAATAGCCTGGGTAAGTAGGTGAGAGTGGTAGGGTATGAGGCTGAGAGGTAGATGGGTGTCAAACCATGCAGAGCTTTGTTGGCCTGTAATGAGGCTTGCCTATTCAAAATCCCACTCTAGGATGGTAAGCAGGAGTGGGTGCAATGGTCAGATTTCCACTGTGATTCTTTTCAAAAGAGAAGACCAAGGGTCCAAGATGAATGTGAGATGAACTAGGAAGCTAGTGCAAGAGTTCAGGCTGGAAACAATGGCTGCTTGCATTAGGGAGTGTGGCTGATATGGAAAAAGTGTATAGATTCAGGAGGTATAAAGGAGTTATGGGGCTGGACATTGCACTGGCTTAGACATGGGAAAGAGGTGAGAGGGAAGAAGGTCTCAAAGACAAGGCCTAAGTTTCCACTTTGAGAAACTGAATTCTCTGAAAAGGAAAGGCATTGAAAAGAACCAGGTTTAAATGTGTTTTGGGATATAATAAACTGTGAAAGATTATGAGGAGGGGTCGAAGAGGAAGGAGAAACTAAGAAATTGAAAATACAAGTTTGGAATTCAAAGAGAAATCTGAGCTACATACAAAAATCAGAGTCATCTGCACACATGTAATCATGTAAAGCCATGTTTGTGAATGAAGTCTCTTAAGAAGAAAGCATACAGTCAAAAGAGGAGAGAGCCTAGGACTGAGCCTTGAGTGGCCAGGGAGAGAATAAAAGACCTTCAAAGAAAGTAAAGAAGGGCTGGAAAGAGAGGAAGAAGGGAAACGACAACAGTGTGGTTTCACTGAATCCAATAAAAGGCTGTTTGGACAAAGGAGAGTAGTCAACAATGGCTCGGAAGTCCAGTAGAATAAATACAGAATGATGTCTTTTGCAGTTGGCAGCAAGAGATCACAGGGGTAATGGCGCAAGGGAGAAAGGACAAGGATCATTACCATGGAGGCTGGGGCAAGAAGCCATCCTGAAGTGAGTGGAGGAATGGAAGAGGGCCTAGGAAATGGTAGCAGTGTGGGGCTGCACTCTTTGAAGAGGTTTTGCTTTGAAGAGGAGTGGAGAGGTGGGGAGGAGGGGCTGTCATGAATACAGCTGGTATAAACATTCTTGTACAATTCTTTTAGCAAACATATGTGTTCATGTCTCTTGGGTAAACCACAAAATGGAATTACGGGGTCATATGTAGATGAATATTTAAGTTTATAAGAAACTGCCAAAGAGTTCTCTAAAGAGATTGAGCATTTACCCCTCTCCCTCCAGTTGTGTATGAGAGTCTACATGCTTCTTATTCTTTTGCTTTTTCTTATTTCACTTAAAAATTTTTCTTTTCCATCACAACTTGTGGCCTTTTTATAGTGCCATGTCTTCTTGTACTCTAAGGATGATAGTAATTTTCTGAAATTTTCTTCTGGATCCTGAAGTAAATTGTTTTCAGAAATATGTTCATCCTTTTATTCTTCTTGATACTGCTTTCTCTTGTTTTGCAGTGTGAGTTGTAAAGCTTCATGTGGGTTTCCTCTAATACTTGAGCAAGTCCAGATATGCCTACCCTTGTTATAGATATGATAAATGAACTGCTCTTGAAACTGTTTTCTGTCCCTTATATCAGGTTAAGCAATCTTCTATAGTCTACAAGTGAAGGATAAGTTCATACACAAAGGTACTCTTTAGAAAATAGTGGAACACAGAGAGGCTACCATGGCAGAGATCATGTAAAGTGCATTCTCCAACTTAATAAGCAAATACATCATATTTAATCAAACATTTGATCAATACACCAACATTGCCCTTTACCTGTTAAGCCAACCTTTGTTGACCAGTACAATGTGTCAGATATGTGCTAACCACTTCTCAAGAACTTTTTTCATTGAGGCCTCAAAAAAAGTTTGTAAGATAGATATGATTACAATTGTTGTTATTGTTATAGAAATTAGAAAATGAAGTCTTAGAAAATTAATTTGTTCAATATCCTATAGCTAATAAATGACAATTAAAGCTTTACCTAAATGTTTAAGGCAATTGCTATACAACCCAAAATCAAGAACTAGAAGTCATGTGATGAATTTAAATTATAGAGACAAAACTCCCAGAAGAGTTGAAAGCAATACCGACCTTATTTTGCACGTCTGCTAAATTTTTCATTAATAGATTGTGTAACAAAAACTTTTGGCCATTCTTTCCTTATCCATTAAAGCTTTTCTGTTAAGGCAAAATGGCTGGTTTCCTACATTACCACCTGTGACTGTATCCAGGTATTACACAATCTCAATGATTCAAATATTAAATTAGAATTTTTAAAAAATCTCAATTTCTTTGATTCATGTAAAATTTGGGGAAACTTCTAAATTAGCATACCTATTTTAAAATATTAATAAACCTCTTCAAATTATTGTGTGTCTTACCAAGGAATTACTTAGTATAAAGTTAACTGAGACTTGAGTTATTCCAGAAAATGATGACAACTATCTTTGTCAATATTTAAGTATCCTGATGCTCTTAAAGATCAGAGGGACAAATGCGTGAAGAATGGAAAGTGAGTCCTTGTGTCCTCATTCATTTTTAGAAAACATTTAGTTCCTTCATACACATTAATAATCACAGGTTCACAGTGGATATGTTCTAGACATTTGGGTCTAACATACATTTTCAAAGTGAGTAGAAAAATCATTAAAATGTACTATTAAAAAAAGAGACACCATTCCTTTATCAGCCACTGAGAATGTCCTTCAGCCTAGCAAACATCAGAATGCCCATGGGAAAGGAATCTCATTTTATTAAACACCGCTTAAATGCAAAGCAAGTACTTAACATAACTCAGGAGTTCTCAATTCTGGCATGGACTGAATTGGTGCTTACTATGTACAGCAAGGTCAAACCATTTTCTTTTGAGACAGGATGTGGGATGGCACACTTATGGAAAACTAAAATCATACAAATCCACACTATTAAAGCTTAGCCAGAAGGCCAAGACAAAAGGGGAAAAAATCAGGGACTGTTTATAAAAAATCTCTGAAACACCTGAGAAGAACATGCCCTTTAGAGTAAATACAAATAATAGTTTTCAGAAGGTTAGTGTCATCAAAGCATCTTCCCTTGTTTCCCTTATCTTCCCAAAGTGTCTACCTCACTATTTTATTAGCACAAGATATTAGTATCAGAAAATAAAACTAATTTTTAAGCATAGAACTGTAATGTGAAAATTAGTCACATTAGGAAGTTATACACTTCATCAACCACTTTGCTGTGGCTCCAAATGGGGGACAACTAACCTGTACCCAGTCCTACTTTCACGTCATGTTTCAGCACTTCCACCACATTGAGAAAGCCGCTGCGGAGCCTGTAGAGAAAGGAAACTGTCAGAACAAGGAGACCTATGTGGGTCCAACAGAAGGACACTAACAATGATGATGGTGAGGTCACTGAAAACGGTGTTCTCCATCACATCAGCTCTAATGTGGACACACCCACACACATTTGTCAAATCAGACCATCCGAGTTCTGCAGTAAAAATAGATCATAAAGGAGTTCGAACCCTTGCACTGAGCTTAATCTTAGGATGGAACAAAGAAGCAAGAGCAAAAATGGTAAGCAGGGGATCATTTGTGAGGAAAGATAAACGAAGAAATTAAATCTTACAATTAGTCTAAAAGTCTTAACCATCTTTATTATGTTCTTAGCCAACCCATTCTCTTACGTTGGGAAGTAGAAATTATAAAGCATAGCCTTTCCTGTCCATCTGGAATAACCTGTTACCCTGAATGAGTAGCAACTTTCAAGATAAAATAAGGGGGATATAACTGGGGAGTGGGGTGCAGGCTGGTGATTCCGGTCCTGAAACTTCCAATGTGGCTGCTGAGGACCACAGCAGCTAGGACAGATGGTTCCTGAATTGAATTCTGGACCTTCTGACCCTGAGCTTAATAGATATGCTGCCCTTTCTAAGGAAGTAAAGGAAAACTAAAAGGACCCTTAGAAGTTTGAAAAGATGCAAAGGTCAAAGTGGTCTGCTCAAATACGCACATAACCATACTTTTCAAAGCCCCAATATACATGCAGTAAACCTCTCAAAGTTGTCAAAGAAAAAATAGCAGTAATGATTTAAATAGAAATGTGTCTATAAAGAAATTTAACTTCAAACCTTAATTTGGATCTTATTTTCATTTAGATGTTGTGTAACTAACAGAAGGGATGTTAAACCCTTCCCCTACCTGGTCACTAGACCATAATTATGGTCACTAACCTGAACAGAAGTAGGGTTCCTGTAATGTGTTACCACTCTCTGTCAGAAAACTGGAAGCCTCTGGCAACACTCCAGAAATAAATCATTGTGCCCCTTGTGCCCTTGCCATACTGCCACTGATACATAACTTTTTCATTCACAAAGTCCCTGGACTTCTAGCTGCCAGCATCTCCAACTCTTTGCCAAGGGCTCACTTCTGCTGCTAGAACCTGGTCTTCCCTGGTTTGGGGAAGGTCAGAAGCCCCAAGGAATCAATGTCTCTTTGGCCCACCCAGCGGTTGCCCAACAGTAACTGATGAATGTGTGGGTATAACTATCCCAGCTCCCACACCCCTTCAGCAGAATGACTTGGAGGTCTGCTTTGTATACAGGCTCCCTGAGTTTTCCAGAAGGACTAAACTCCAGGAGCCCATCCTGGTAACTTGGTTAATTATGCACTCTTTAGCGACTTCCTGTCTTACCCAACTAAAGGTGCTTCCTGGGCTCACCTCCCCAATAAACTACTTGTGTGTGAACCCTTGTCTCATGGTCTGCTTCTGCAAGAACTCAAAAAAACACACAGTAAAAAAAAGAAAACACAAAGCAATCCTTCAAAAACTAAAATCTAGCAGAAGCTAAATCAATATATTGAATGAATATATGAATGATCCACCCTACCCTGCCGCTAAGAGGAAGAAACTCTGCTCTGGGATGATTAACACCAGAAATGAGAGCTCCTCTCTGTCTCTCACTCTGGAGCACGAATTCTTGACCTAGCACCCACAGAATAGCATCATGGGGTCTATGAATTCCCTGAAATTAGCTCCAGCATGTTTTTATCTCTGGGCTTTTTTTCTGAAGATACAGGCCATAACTTTCATCAGATTCACTTGTGGATATGTAACCTTTCAGAATGTAAACTTATAAACAAAGCTTTTGCATTCTGGTGAACTATAAAGGGCAAGGTCTCTTTTATCTGAACTGGCATCCGGCCAGGTCCAGCAGGTGCGTGTAATGTATGTGGCACGTTGGCTCCCAGTAGCACTGCATTGTTTCCACTAGTCTGCTTCTAGTAGCTTGCACAGCACAAAGTAATGGGAAGTCAGCACCCTCTCCCCGAGCAGCTGGCTGGCATATGTGCCCTTTCAGTCTTAAATTCTGAATATTATTGGTTTTGAACTCTTTCTGGTGTTATTCCAAGTTCCTGTTTTGTGTAAACTCAGAAATTTTAAGAGATGTGGTGCTCTTCAAATGCATACTCTGCAAAAAAAAAAAAAAGAAAAAGTCCTGTTTTGTATTCTTTCTCCCCACTACAGCAAAGGTAGGTGTCTATCTAGTCCCTGTCCCAATCAAACATAACTATAGAAAAGAGATACTAGAGAAATGACAGAGAAAACAAAGGCTTCTATTTTGCAACCCAAATATTCATAATCTATCAATCAATAATTGCCTACTTACGATATGTTAGAATTGGGACAAAATGAGATCGATGCTCCTCTTTCCTTGAATACATCCAGTTCTTCTGCGGAAAGGTAGCAGCCATGTGCCATCACTGTCTGGAGAGAAGAGTGTCCTGTGTGAAATTTACCACTTAAAAATGCTTAAGTTAGTCCTCACTCACAACAGCATATTATAGGTACACATAGAAGCTGTGATGTCTGTTTCTGTCAGCACATACACGGAGATGTCTGTTAGCACGGTCATGAGAACATGATTACCCGTCTGTACAAAATCACTGGGCACAAGTCACAGCTCAGAAAAAGCCTGTAAAAACATTGGATTAAAAAAGTGTCCACCAATTTATAGATCTTATCTTTTTTACTTTTTAAATCTATAAAATAAGGACGGTTGATCCAGGTTATCTATAGCATAGGACATCCCTCCAGTTTGAAGATATTATGACTCTTTCATCTCTACTTTAGAAAGTAACCAAGTTACTTTCTTTTCTAAATCTAGTGGGCATCTGGTGGGCCTGTGCTTATTCCAATTTTAACCAAACTTTCTAGAAGTAAGCTTTCCTTTCTCAGTACATGGAAGCTACAGGAGTGATCCTGGGAAGAGTTGTTCTTTATTTCTGCCCTAGTTAGATAGATGCGCCCATGGTCGTGACACATAACCAAACACATTTTAGTTATTTCATCACCTATATTGACATTTTCATAAAAATTAGGAAATGTAACACCTTATAAGCATAAATTCAAAAATCAAAATTGATCCCAGAAGGCAGGCACTGCACACATAAGGGACTTCTCTTAATTTTTAGTCTCGGTAATATTTGTGGTTTTTCCTGAATAAGACTTCACTCTTTCAGAATTCTTTTACCCTCAGTACAGAACTTGAATCTGAACAGCTTTCTCCTTTGGGAGGCATGGCTCGGTGGCCACAGAATTATTATTAAAAGACAATTTTCCTAACCTCTGTGCAAATCAAATTAGCATTCAAATAGAAGGCTAATGTATTAATCATATGCAAATATATATAATGGAGAATGCAGATTAAGGTGTAGCATTTATAAGATTTATGCTGAATATTAACCATTCAAATTATTCATATTCACATCTCCATTCACAAAGTTCCTAAGACTTTATTGGTTGGCGTAATTAAATTCTTCCTGCAGTTTGTATATTTCATTGAAGGCCAAGGCCAAGGGGCAGATTGTTCTAATGAGGTCTCTCCTCACTCATATTAATTTTAATTACTTTAAAATGTTTGATTATAAAAACAATACACACTCATACAAGCAATCTCAAAGTGTTTAAAAATAAAAAAGAAAAGGTTCTTCTGCTTTCTTCCTCAGGAAGAATCACCTTGAATGTCTAACGTGAGTCTATCAGACCTGTTTTTCTGAGTAAGCTTGCACCCATGCCTGTGTGCACATACCTCGAATAATGTGGTGAGCCTGCATGCCTCATGCTTTGTGAATGTTGGATAAAATTCTAATCACACATGTTCTATAATCTAAACAATCCCCAATGAGAACCATTTTTTAAAAAATATATTTTATTGATTATGCCATTACAGTTCTCCCATTTCCCCCCTTCATTCCCCTCCACCCTGCACACCCCCTCCCACCCACACTCCCCCCTCTTTAGTTCATGTCCATGTGTCATAAGTTCTTTAGCTTCTACATTTCCCACACTACTCTTGCCCTCTCCCTGTCTATTTTCTCCCCACCATCTATACTACTTATTCTCTGTACCTTCTCCCCACCCTCTCCTCCCACTCCCCTGTTGCTAACCTTCCCTGTGACCTCCATTTCTGTGACTCTGCTCCTGTTTTAGGTGATCGCTTAGTCTGCTTTTGTTTTAGGTGTGGATGTTAATAACTGTGAGTTTGCTGTCCTTTTACT
>PVKM010013715.1:0-24053 GCA_004027735.1 Carollia perspicillata | reverse complement strand
TGCTGTCTCTGCAGAAGGAAGCGGCCATGAGCCCCTTGAGAGCCACGAGGAAATCGATTCTGCCAACAGCCTGAGGGACCCTGTTGCCAATTCTCCTCCAGCCCCACACCTTGATTTCCGGTGAGACCAAAGCAGAGGCTGGACTCCTGACCCACAGAAATGGCGAGATAGTAAACATCTCCTGTTCAAGCTGCTCAGTTCGGGGTAGTTTGTTACGCGGCAACAGCTGACTAAGGCAAGCCCGTTCGTTCGTTCACCCAACTCTGCTCGGCTGGAGAGGCCGCAGGTTTAGCAAATAAGCATACGGGATGCCCAGTCGGGTTCGGGTTCCGGCTGCATCTGGGGCGCGCTTGAATTCTTCACTGTTTTAACTGGGCGTCCTTCGTTTTGTCTGGCGACTGCACTGCCAGACCTCCTGGGAAAGGTGCTGAGCCGCGAGCTGGGCGAATCCTTACCTTCTGCTGGAGAGGCCCAGGGGACTCCCTGGGAACAGCGCGACCAGGCCAGCGTGGGAAAGACAGGGCCAAACCCTAAATTCCTCTCTCGTCGCCCAGGTTTTCAGCACCAAGTCTCCGTCCCAGGTGCCTTGGAGCCCCAACACACCCAGGCACTCTTCCAGGGCTCCCCGCATGTACAGTGCGGGGCTGGAGCCCTCTGCCCTCTGCCCTCTGCCCTCAGCACTCTCCCGTGTAATGGAAATAAGGCCGCTCGTCCACTTGGCTGGGCTGCAGCCCTGTGACTGCCGTTCTGGTGGCACCAAGTTACAAAGGTGAGGAAGAGACAGTCTTAATCCTCACGGGGATTACGGCCCAGTAGGAGACAGGAGGCAGACGGAGAGAAGCAGCAGAGGAAGGAGGAGGTGGAGCAGGAGGAGGAGGAGGGCGGAAAGGAATGCATTTGTGCAAAAATGTTGGAAGCAGCATTTTTCATAATGGCCGCACACTGGAAAGAGCCCGAATGCCCCTCTCCAGGATACCGGGCAAACAGGCCGAGGGACGGCCACACCACGGAACACGACTGGGCCACACAAGGGGGAAGCTGCCGACACGCACAAGCACCGGGGGAATGCGGAGCCGGAAGCCAGCTGCGAACAAAGAGCGCATTGTGTCGCCCACGCGAAGTTCCAGAACCAGCAGCTTCCTCTGCGTCTTAGAAACCGGGGCGGGGGCCACCCTGGAAGGGGCACAGCGGCTTCTGCTGGTCACACCCCGCCCCTCAGTCTGGGTGCTAGTAACATGGGCGTGCGTGTTCACTTTGTGGAGATTCACTCGTCCGGTCACGTGTGACCCGTGCGCTTTTCTGTGTGTGTCGTGTTTCAATGGCTTATCGCACTGAGAACAGGAGGCAGGTTTAGCAACAGGTGAAGGGGGTGCATCCATACCAAGCAATGCCACCCAGAAACACAGACTACACCCACAACAGGCATAAACCTCAAAATAATTGTATTGAGTGAAAAAAGCCAGACCAGAAAAAGCACGTACTGGATGCTTCCAGTTATGTAAAACTCGAGAAAATCTGAAGTCATCTCTGGTGACAGCACAGATCGGTGGCTGCTGGGAGGGAGAGGCCGGAGAGGGCGGTTACTGGGGGACACGGGGAGCCTTGGGGAGACGGACATGTTCAGTTTCTTGACCGTGGTAATGGTTTCAGATGTGCGTACACAAGTCAAAACTGACCAAATCGCCCACTTCAAATATGCACAGTGCATTGTCAACGACACCCCGATAAAGGCACTGAGTGTGGTGCTGATACTACACCCATTTTACAGGTGAGAAAACCGAGGCACGATGGTCAATGGTAAAGAACAGGAGCCTGAGAGCAGAGGTTCCCACCCCTGGAGTGGTTTTGCCCCCTACTTCAGGTTGGCAGGGTTAGCCGATAAAAATACAATACTCACGGTTAGGTTTGAATTTCAATAAACAATGAACCCTTTTTTACTGTAAGTATGTCTCAAATATTGCATGACACATACTTCTGCATCTATTGGGGACATAATTCTACTTAAAATGACTCACTGTTAATTGGACGCACACGTGTAACTGGGTGTCCTATATTCTATCAGGCAATCCTGCTCCAAGCAGGTGAGGTCTGAAGACAGTGTGGGTTGTCACGGCTGGGGGACATTGCGACCAGCATCTACTAGGGACAAGGGATGCTGCTGAACCCGAGGACAGCCCCCAGGACAGAGAGTTATCTGGCCCCAGATGTAAATAGTTGGGAAATCCTGACCTAGAGCTAGACTGGGGATCAAAATTCTGGAATGTGCCACCACAGGGTGAGAGGGGAGACCTGGGGCGTCATGCCTCACCTGGGAAACTCGCAAATGGGGACAGAGGGCACCCGCTGCCCTGAAAGGACAGGCACCCGTCACCACGCCCCCTGAAAGCATCTATCTGATGCTGGTATTTGTCAGGAATGTGTAACATGATACAGAGGGGCTAAAAGTAAATAAATAACTAGAGAGGCCCAAATTAGCCATCTGATGGTTTCAGCATGGAGATTTGGTACAGCTTGCTCCAAGCATCCTGGTTTCCTTGGATACGCTGGCCACGCATTAGCTCTCTCAGGCCAAAAATAAAAGATTTGCAAGAAAGAAGCCACAGGACGTTGCTGCTGCTTTTAAAAATCAGACACCCCTGGCTCTAGGACAGACAAGGGCTTAGCTCTCGCTCCCTCCTGTCACAGGAGGGTGCAGGGGCTGAGAGAATGGACTCCGGGGCCAGACGGGACTGAGTTCAAATCCAAACCCTGTAGTAACTGGGGAGCTTTAAGCATATTATCTGCCCTCCCCAAGCCTTCTCTGTTCAGCAAGAGGGAAGACGCTCTCCACTTCACAGAGCTGTTGGCACAGAGCGAGGCCTGGCTGCCAGCTCCACCAGAATAGGTGGGCAGAAGAAAGGAGTGCACAGGTGTGCAGCGAGCACGTGAGCCCTCCTGGCAGCCGTCTCAGAGCAAATCATCGGCAGGAAACAACCAAAAGCAACCAGATAATCAACAGGAGAATGATCCATCGAGGTGGCCACCTATGCTGCCCAGCAACAGGAACAAACCAGCGTGACAGCGATGAGGACGGATCTCCCAGGCGTAAGAGTGAAACGGCAAGTCGAGGGGGAGAGAGCTGGCAGCTGTACAGCAGGCGGCTGCGTAAATAATGGAGAGGCCCTCCCGGGAGCCAGAGGTCAGAGAGCGTCCGCAGGGTGCATCTGTGAACCAGGACTCCCACGGTGCGCTGCAGGCCCAGACTGCGCCCCAGGTGCCTTTCTCCAGGCCCAGAGGGAAACTCCCCCTCTCCCCACGGTCTCCGGGCAGACCCCATGCAGCCACGGGGGTTCTGGAGGACACTGCAGGACCAGGGGCCACCGATGGGAAGCAGGGCCCACTTCACAGGCTGGGACGTGGGCAGCCACAGGGGACCCTGCCCTCAGAAGGGCAACTGAGCTCTGCTGTCATCACCGTGACATTCTTAAGACTTTTGAACAGGGAGCCCTACGTTTTCAGTTGGTGCTGGGCTCCACAAATGATGTAGCAGGTCTTTAAAGGGAAGCCATGCTGTTTTGCTGGGCCCTCCATGTCTGAAGGGCTTTTCTAGGAAAAGAAAAGCACATTTAGCTGCCAGGAGCATGAAGTCGTGGATGTTATTGAAGCAGGCGGACCTCAGCGTGATAGAGAAAAGAACTTCCCGCTGGTGGCTGTGGGAACACCTTTGTAGGTGCCCAAAGGTTACCAGGTAGTGGTGGCCGGTTTTGACAGCAGGAACACGCCTATCATGCCCCCAGTGCACCCCCCGTAGCCCAGCATGGGGCCTGGAGCGCCCCAGTGGCAGCCAGTCTATTGGTCTCTCTCTCACCTCTGCCACCCAGGAGGGCTGGGCAATGAGGTGGGTGGGAGGACCCCAACTCCCTTAGCTGTGCCCCACCCCTCTGATTGGTACTCCCTCCCTTCTCTCTTGCTTCCCAGTGGCAAAGGCCTGATTTATGAGAATTTTCTTGGAAAAGAAAGGCTGGGAACTGGGTAAATAAATGGAAAAGTGCATCAGTGGTTAAGACCAAGGGCTCTGGAAACAGACAGACCTGGTTTGCCACCACCTCCTAGCCATAGGACCTTAGAAAAGTTTCCTGGCCTCCCTCTGCCTCAGTTTCCACATCTATAAAATGGGAATGATAGTACCTAACTCGTTTTGTATGTGTGTGTATATGAATACTGAATTAGAGAAGACCTGTCCTTTTTTGAATATTAAGTTAGATAAGGCCTGTCAGTGTGTGAATAGTACCGTGCTAAGATTTGGTCTTTGAGATAATCAGTTAACAACCATGTATATGGAGCATGAATGAGGTGGAGCATACCTCCACCATCATCTCCCCTGCGGATCTCGTGTAGCGGAGACCGGAAGAATCATGATGGAGCAGAGGTATGGGGGAGGTAAAGGTAGGCCACCTGCGCCCAGTAGAAGCGTGGGATTCACAGCGTGTCTTTCAGGGGTTCCGCCTTATCCCACCAGATCCTGCCTGGCACAAAGTAGATACTCAGTAAATGTCTGGTGAATGGACAGATGCCACTGGACGCTCACGAGATCCTACAAGGTATCTGTCGATACAAACAGGCCCGGGACGGGAGGAGGCGGGGAGCACAGCACCCACGCACGCCTTGCCCCCGGAGCCGACACCAGCCCCAGAGGCGCGGCCACCGCGGCCCCGCCTTCCCGCCACCACGTGGATTTAAAACCCACGCTGCCGCCGGGCTCCTGCCCCTCTTCCGCCATTGGGCGAGGCCGCCCGCACTTGCGTCCAATAGAATCGCTGCCCCCGGAATCCGAACTTGGGATTGGTTCGTCCGCTGTGTCATTTCGGGCTGCTCGTGACGTCAGAAGTGTCTGGCACCCCCGCCTCTTCGGTGTCTTGACTGAAGTTAAAGGAACCACAGGGAAGATGCGGGCGGGCGGTTGTCGCTTCAGAAACGCTTTTAAGTAACCTTTTAAAAAACGTTTAAATTAACGTCCACTGCAGAAAATACAGCAAAAAATATGGGAGCAATGTACACTCTGTTTAATCTGTTACACAAAACAACCCCTGTTAACGTTTGACATGTCATTGTTTTTAATGTAATTTTATTTGCACATAATTAGGATCAGTCCTGCAGCCTATTTAAAACTTTATAACGAACTCTTCTCTCTACTATCGAATAATCTTTAAAAACATCGTTTTTAACAGTTGAATTATCCTTGATCTTCTTGGTTTAACCTATGCCCTCTTCCCCTAATTTTGTTGCCTTTTTGCTTTCAAAAATGAAGGCAAGATCAGTATTCTTGCCCTTCATACTCAGTTCTCTGATCACTTCCTGAAAATGTGTCCTAGGAGGAAAACTAGAGGGTCAGGATGCTCGTACCTTCAGGGCCCAACGCACATCGGGAAGTGGTGCTGCGTTCCTCGCAGGGGTGTGCACGGAGCCCGCTGATGCCGGCTGCTGTGGAAACAGCAGGGAACAAGACGAGGCAGCCCATGGCCCTTTCAAAACAGCAGCGACATTTCATCACCTCGGACGCTGGCTCGGGGCACGTGTTTCCAAGCCCCGTATGAGCGCCGACCAACAGCCTGACCTTGGCCAGGCCGTGTCCCTGAGTGGGGCTCAGTCTACCCCTCTGTCAGAAGTGTTTCTTTCTGTCTGCCCCTCATCTCTCTGCCTTGGTCCCAAAGCCAGGTCTTCTTTGTGGAAACCAGTTTCCTGCTGGAAATAAACTCGAGGGGAGAGGAGACGGCCCCCTGGAGGGAGGGTGGGGGAAGGGGAATCTGGGACCCGTGTAGCAGAGCTTCTCTGGCTCCCTGCTGGGGAGCTCAACCACGTGACCTCGGACCAAGAGCTAAGTTCCTGTATCAACACCTAAACATACGGGACACAACCAACAAAACACGCCCCCCCCCACAGCATGAGTATGTGCACACCCCACACATATATACCACACCTGTGTGCACACCCAGGCACCCACAACACACAGACTACATACCCACAGCCCCACCCCCCACCATCAACTTCATGGTTAAGAGCACATCTGGCTGTGCTCTGGTACCAGGCAGATACCTGTTCTTGGAGGTGGTGGGCCCAGGTGCCTGGTTTTCCAGATTGGGTTAGAAGCCTGTCATCAGGTGGATATCCAAGGGACAGGACAAAAGGAGATGTATGGGGGTGGAGGGAGTGAGCGAGCAGGGAAGACAGAATGATGAGCAAGTAACGAGGGTAGCTCCAAGTGAGACCTGCGTGTTTATGTGAGTGGTCACCACTCATTTGCTCCCCGGAGGTCTGCCGAGCACCCACCGTACAACAGACCCCGATCGCGGCGCCCACGGGGGCATGCTAGGACAAGCCGGGCCGCCCTGCCGCCCTGGGGGTGCCAGGCAAGGGCAGAGAGGCAGCGAACACCCAGGCACAGGTGTTCGGGGCCTGGGCACACGCGCACACATCCCCCCTCTGAAATTTTGTTTCCACCCCCATTGACGGGGAGGAGACTCAGGATCTTCGAGGCCAAGTGACTTGCTGAGGTCACTCACACGGGGTGCTGGTAGCAGGTGCCCAGAGGGGCCTGTCTGAGTTTAGTGTCCACCTTACCCTTCCTGAGCCTGCTTCCTCCGCAGCCAGCTGGGAGCTTCCGGGGCGCGCAGGGGCTGGTGTTGCCCATGCCAGCGGGAAGGCCAGGGTTGAGACCCTAGCAGAGGTGATGGGGGCAGAAACTCCATTTGCTGAGGCCGGGTTCTGGGGCCCAAGCACCAGTGGTCACGTCCCACCTCGCCCCACTCCTGGGTCCTTGAGCCTCAGTATCCCCATCTGTCAAGTGGAAATAATAGTAGCTGGGACCCCACAGGGCTGTTGCAGGGACCCACCAAGCTACGGTGGCTGGCTGCAGGACCCAGTGCATATGTGTTGAGTGATGAAGCGGACGAATATGCAGGGGCTAGGGCAGGGACCAGCCCCCAAGCAGCATCCAAGGAACATTATTAGCTCTTCTTCCTGTTTAAAAGCCAAATGAGACCAAAAAAAAAAAATGAAGTCTAAAGGTCCAAACCAGAGGATGCTGACAGGCTGACTAACCCGCAGCCAGGACGAGGGAAAAGAATGACTCGGCAGGCGGGGGCTCCCAAAGGTGCTAAGTCGGTAGGGAGGGCGTTAACCTTCTGGGGCTGCCTGAGACGCTTGCTCCTGGGAGGGCGGCTCTGTCCTCAGGCCTGGGGGCTGCAGGAGGTGAGGGGAGCCCAACCTGGCCTGGCTGGACGCTGCCCACTGTCAAAGCAGGCCCTTTGTTGGCTCAGCAGGCACTTTGCACAGTGCCCACAGGCGCCGTCAGGGCCCGGCCAGCCACCCCTGGCCACAGCCACACCCCACGCCGGCTGGCTTCCCCAGGTTCCGGACTGGCTGCCAGCGAGGGTACGGGCACTCGAGGGGGACTGACTACAGGACCAGCGAGTCCCCTTGTTCAACCTTATTAACGAAGAATTTCAAGATGGCGATAGCAGAGCAGTTAAGGCGAGCATGGGTTGTGGGGCCCACACCGGCCACATCCCTATGGAGGGGCCTGGCCCCTGAGCCCAGCCCCGCCGGGCCTCCTGACCAGCCTAGACCGGACTTCTCTCTCTAAAGGTCCCCCGTGGCAGATCCAACCCACACTCAGGGCAGACAGCACAGGTGCCATCTGGAGGCCCAGGAAGGCGTGTCCCCAGCAGTCGCCTGGGGACACACACGCTTTTCACAGTCCCATGACCTGTAACCGACTGGGTTGGGCAGTGTGTCCCAAATCCCAGAATTCCTGGGACCATGAGGATCCTTTGGCCCCTCTCCCACCAAGGCCTTTGGCCTGGGCACCCACGCCCCCTGGTGTGAGACTCCCTCCCAGCTCTCGGGCCTCCCCGGAGAGGTCCTGTGGACCCCTTGGGAGCCAGCTGAGCCCAGCCCAGGTCTCTTTGCAATCTTTCCAGTCCTTGTCCCTCTCTGAAGCCGTCACCTGGACTTACAAGTTTACAGACCTGCAGGAATACGAGCCCCAGGAGGGCAGGGGATTGTACCCGGCCCTTGGTAGATGCTCAGTAAATATGACTGAAAAAAAAGGCCACCTCCTCGGGGTGGGTTTCCCTGCCCACCAGGCCTCCAGCTCATCATTGCCCTATCCGAAGTGACCTGGTGTAGCTACGGGTTTGCATGTGGGCCTATAGTCTCATCTGTCCCTCACGATGTCACAGGAGGACAGGGTGCCCAGCGCCCAGCACAGAGTCTGGCCTTGAATAGGGGGCATAATGTTTACTGACTGAATGAAGGAAACTTCCTTCCCTCCCTCCCAGGGGCTCAGGTTGGCCTGGCAGAAGCTGTCCAGCCCCAGAGCCCCACCCCCACAGACTGGGCTCCCCCATCGGGGCCACTGACTCCTCTTCATCCCCTCGGCCTGACCCTGGGCTCTGTGCCCCTTCACCGCTTGTCCCCAGCACCACGAGGGTGGTCGCACCCCCACACCAGGGCGGTGCCTGGCGCACAGCTTTGGAGGGGCAGTTGTGACCACCATGCCTGACACCCTGCATCAGGCCACCCTGCAGAACCAACTCGGGAACCAGGGCAGAGACCACTAACCAGTCCTAGGTGCCATCACCAGAACAGTGGTGTCGCATGGCAGGCACTCAGTAAACACGGCCGGCCAGTGCTCTTGTCCCAGACAGGCCGTCCAGGGCTCGGTGTGGGAATTTGTTTTCCCTCTCCCACTGAATTAACTGGTTATTTTCGCCTGCCGGCTGTGTAACCTGGATTGTACAAATGCCGCCTCATTTCCAAGACAATCAACGTGTGTTTCTTTGCTGCCAGACAGGCCAGACGTCTGCGAGAGACTTAGAGGAGGGCAGGGGTGTTGCCTGGCATGGCTGAGTTCCCACCTTCAAGGCTGGAGCTCGGGGAGAGTTTGTTGATTGAATGAATGAAGGAGTGGCGGTGGGGGCGGGGGGGTGGTAGTGATGGTGGTCTCCTTTGGTCACCCCCAGGCCCATCCAACATTGTCAGGGGTCCTCAAAGAACCCTTAGGACCTCTCCCCTTCAGCTTTTTCTCCAAGCGGCAGAGGCCAAATTGCAGCAAGAGCTGTGTCCTCCCCGCTCTGTGGATCTGCTGGTGAAATTGACCCCTTTGCAAGGTGGGGGCTGAAACCGCCCAGCTCACAGTGGGGGCGCCCCTGGAAGTAGGCCCTGGGGCTGAAGCCTAGCTCTGGTGAAGCTTGTCATCCCAAACAAAGAGAGTCAGGGCCCTTGAACTTCCCTGTGTACTGGACATGGGTGGGCTTCCCCATTAATCTACCAGCCTATCACCGTTCCAGAAAAAGTTTCCTGCCTGCGGACAGAGCTAGAGGCATCGTGCCTGGCCCAGGGAGAGAACTCACCCACTTCCTGGGCTGGCTTTTTCCAAATTCAGCAAGACTCTGGCGGGTTCCGGTGTACGAAAAGCAAATAATAACTTTTAGATCCCCTTTGCCCCTGAATACAGAAGTAGTCTCTGCTCATTACTAAAACTCTAGGCATTCCGGGGACATGTGAATATTTAAAGAACTAGATATGGGGGCGGTGGGGGGAGGGGAAACCTGCAGGAGACCTGGGTTGAGCTTGGGCTCTGCCACTGTGTAGAAGCTGCTGGACTGTGGACGTGATGGGCCCCCCCCCAGCCTTTATCGGAGCTGTCGCTGGGGCGGGGGGTGGGGGCGTGTCCACGTGACCTCAAGTTTCCCCAGTCAACCCCACTGAGGTAGGGAGGCAGGGTTGAAGTGCACCTGGGCGAAGTGGGCTGGGGGCCTCGCGGGGCAGCACACCTGGAGGCGGGGAGTTTCCTGCGCAATCGGGTGATGGGTGACCTGGGGGACAGCCCCCTCCCTTCTCCAACTTCCCCTGCCCCGAGCCGCAGGGACCTCATGCTCCTTTGAGGGGACAAGCTTCCCCCAAAGTCTAGGTCAAGGACCCGGCCGGGAGAGGGGATGTATGGGGGTGGGGAACGCACTCCCGCGAGTGCAGCTGGACCCCAGCTCTGCTTCCCCCAGACTAGGGTGTGCAGGGCAGGGGTCCCAAACTGACTTCTTTAGGAAGGGGACCCAAAGCCCCTCCGCTGCGCGGGTCCCTAGTCTATGGGGCCGCCACCTTCTGGCCCTTTAAGAGCCCGCCCCCTTCCCCGTCACCCCGCCCCACGGCCCGGGGAGGGGGTACGGGGGAACCTCGCCGGGGATTGGCGCAGCGCGCGCCCTCTCCCCGGCCCCCGCGCGGTGGGAACCGGCAGCCCCGTCTAGCGCTGACGTCAGACCGTCTGCCTGCCTCCGACCGCGGTCTCGGAGCGAAACCCGATCTCCTTGGACTTGAATGAGGAGGAGGCGGCGGCGGCGAAGGAGGAGGCGCTCGGCTGGGGGAAGCCAGCGGCAGAGGCTCAGCCCCGGTGGCACAGCGCGCCCCGGCTGCCAGCCCATTTCCCGGACGCCACCCGCGGGCACTGCCGACGCCCCCGGGGCTGCGGAGGGGCGGCCGGGGGGCGCCGGGGAGTGCGGCCCCGCTCACTGAGTCCCGCGGCGCCCCGGAAACTTGGCGGCGTCCCGAGCCCGGCGAGCCGGGGCGCGCCTTCCCCGCCGCGCGCCTTCTGCATGCGGGGCCCGAGCACCGGGCGCCGGCCGGAGCCCCCCCCGGCCGCCCCCGTGCCCCCCGCGCCCCGCGCTGCGCCGCCACGCCGTCCATGCACCGCTTGATGGGGGTCAACAGCACCGCCGCCGCCGCCGCCGGGCAGCCCAATGTCTCCTGCACGTGCAACTGCAAACGCTCTTTGTTCCAGAGCATGGAGATCAGTGAGTGACCCCGCGCCCCCTCCCCGGAGGCCCCATCGGGCTCAGACCTTGAGTCGAGGCGCAGCTGCGGGCGGGGGGCCGGGCTGTGCGCGCCCCCTCGGGCCGTGAGCCCTGCGCCCCGGCTGCGCCCGCCGCGCCCCGGACGCGCCCTCCCGGCTCGCGGCAGCTGGCGGCCGGCCCGGCTTTGTCCCGCGGCGCTGCGAGCCTGGAACGGCCCCAGCTGCCCGCGCCCCGCCCTCAGGGTCTCGGACCCCTGGCGGAGTGGTGGAGGGCCGCGGGGTGCCGGGCGAGAGAAGGCTGGGGCGGGCGGCTGCGTGAAGTTTCCATTTTATTTCCCGAAGGGGCAGTCGCGATGGACCAATTAGGCCGGCTCCGTATCAACTTTGGCTGGGAGGGGGGTGGCGGGCGTGTGAGACACTGTCTGGCCCGCGAGGTGTCTGGTCTCCGGCTGTGTGTCTGGAGTGTGCGTGGCGCTGTGCGCCTTGGTCTATGTGAGTGGGTTTCCGTGCGTTTGTGGAGTGTGCGTGTCCGTGTCTCTGGGTCTCAGCGCGGCTGTGTGTGTGTGTCTGGGTCTGGGTCGCCGTCTGTCCCAGAAGGACGTGCTGGCGAGTCCCCTTGCGTCTGCGGCTGCTCTCTTGTGGGTCTGGGGACCGTCTGTGTCCAGGTGTCTGAACCCAGGGCTCAGCGCCGGTGGGTCTGGCCCAACGTGGATCCCGAGTATGCGTGTCATTGTGTGAGTGTCTGTGTCCCCGACGCACCTATAAATATCCTCTGTCTGGACAGCTTGGCTCGGTCTCCCCGGGACAGTGGTCACAAATGAGTCCAAGTTTGGGGCTGTCTGTGTTCTGGACTGCCTGGCCCTCACGGGCGAGGTGGGCCGAGGGTGGGGAGGGGGCTGTGTGAAGCTCAGTCTAACTCCCCCTGTACTTCCCCCCCATACAGCCCACCTAGGTGGAGGTGTGGTGGGATGGGGAATCGACTGCCCCCCACCCCCCACTCCTGTGTCTGCTTTCTAGCCGACACTCCTCCCCCAGCCGCCCTTTTGAGGACCCCAGTGCCTCTCTGAACTTCAGTTTCCCCATCCTGGCCCCTAAGCACCCTGGGCCAGGGGCACTCAGCCCTTTCCTGCAAGGCCCAGCCTTCCAGCTGGGACAAGGAGCCAAGAGGCAGCTGCCACCGAGCCAGGGCAGTCACTAGGTGACTCATAAGCCAGTTTCCGCAGGCGGCTGCCACAGTTTTCGGCCCCTGAGCCTGTACAGTGAGGCGCGAGGGGTAAAAATAACCCATGACCGGCCCTGCTGGGGCAGGCTGGCAGACTCGGGTGGTGGGTCCTTCCATTCACCTCGCCCCACTCCCTCCAGTCCAGGAATTAAAAGCGTCGCTTCCCGCCACCCCCCACCCCCCCGCCTCTCCGAACCCAGTTGCCCTGTGCCAGGGCAGCGAGGTGCCAGGAGAACCTGCCCAGAGCCGGCGTTTGCGGAATTGAGTTGCATTTAAACCAGATTGCCTCCCAAAGGCCCTTTGTGAACTCGGGAGGCTAATGAAATGCACGAGGATATTATTAAAATATGTTTGCACATGTTTGGACAGTCTCGCTGCTACTAAATGGATTGCTGCCTAAGGCCCCTCCGTGCCTTGTTCTGAGCCCCTCCTGCCTCCTGCAAAGCTGCGTGGGAGACCTCCCGCCCAGGGGGTCCACATTGTGTTGAACTTGTCACCTTGAGGGCTGGGCACTGTCAGACTCGGTTCTTGTCCTTCCTGTGGGCTCAGGACTTTTAAAAACATTCCTTCTTATTCCTGTCTCTTCTTTGGCTAATATTTCAGTTGACACCGAGGCCGTTGACAAACCTGTTGCCTGCAGGGACCCTTGAGGGTAGCGCCTGGAGCCCTGGCCTGCCCAGCTGGCCCCCCAGGGGTGGCCCATTAGTCACCGTGTCTTTTTTTATGGGGGTGGAGGGGCTACTTACTGGAAGAAAGCCCAGGGCAGGAGGAAGCAGCTTTAAAACCCAGGTATAATGTAACAGTTTGTTGCAAATGCTAATCAGATTTCACTGAAGGGTGGGCTGGAGGAAGCCTCCGGGTCTGGATTTTACACAAAAAAGATAGGGAGGAGAGACAGGGAAAGGAAGAGGGGAGAAAGGAAAGAAAGTGAGGAGTGGCCCCTGGGTGTTCACAGGAGGGCACCGCTGCGGATGGATTTGGACTTGGGCTGCCAGGCAGTGGCCGGTGGCTGTGCTGCTGGGAGGGGACGCTGCCCTTGTTAGGGCCTTCCTTGTAGCTGCTGCCTGGGCCTCTGTTTCCTCATCTGAAACGTGAGACCCTGAGGCAGAAATTTTACCACCTTTCCAGATGGGGCCTCTGTGCTCCCAACTCCGGCCGGAGGCCTCTGGACCGGAGGGGTCCTTGCTCCCACAGTGCTGGTGTGGTCTTCAGTTGCCCCCGTTTCAGGCCTGGCAGGGGCCCACGCAGGGTTCACGGCATCATTTTATGGAGGAGGCAGGGTGGCCACGACAGCTTTGCCCCAGGTCCCCGACCCATGCTCGACCTGGATCCAGGGTTCTTCCTCATGGAGTGCACACGCTGTGCCTCCTTGAATCTGAACTTGGGTGCCCGAGTAAGTCTACCTTGAACTTGGGGGACTTGGCGGAAATGAGCGGCACCCCTTTCTCGCCCTGGAGGTGGCGGCGGGTTGGGGGATGAGCAGGACGGCTCTGGGGAAGCCAGACACCTAGAAAGGCTTGACTTGACTTTACCAAAATGCTCCAGGGGCGCCATCTTTTCTGAGACCCAAGGGGTGATGTCTGAGGGCAATTCACTGTCCCCAAAACACTACCCCGGGGAGAAATGCACTGGTCTTTAAAAAGCTGGGGTCTTGAGATTAAAAACAGGGGCCCCCATTGACAACCCAGCCAGCGGGGAGGGGAGTTTGCTCCGGCTCCTTTTGAGGAAAAGATTTCCCCTGGCACGCAGTTTTGCTTGGCATTCTCGTTGACCTGCTTTTAGTTCAGCCGTGCCTCTTAAAAATGACCCCGTCTTTCTCCCTCAGTTTCTGCTCCTAGGGGCCAGGTAGCAGCTGATTGCCCTCCGGACAGACCAAACTGTCTGCCACACAGCTGCCGGCTCTCCTCTTGTGACAACATTTCTCGAGGGCCCGAGAGGCGCCCCTGCCCCAGACCCAGACCCAGACCCACCCTGTTCCCCTGCAGGAAGGATCTGCACTGGCAGTTTGGTCTTCTACCACCACCAGGGTCATTCACTGGCGCTCTGATTGGTCTTCCCCGGCTGGCCGCAGACAGACAGCCCCACACAGCTTTCCGAAACTCACGGGATGCCCAGCCTTCTGATGGTTGGCCCACCACGTGCTACTCAGGGTTCACGCTGGACTCCAGGGTGTGTCACCCGCAGCGGCCGGTGACCCCTCCGTGTCCCTGACCCCTCCCCACCAGACTCCAGCGGGAGTAGCATCTATTCCCCCCACCAAGCTGTCTGCAGCCTCTGCCGGGCGTCCCCTGCAGGGCACCACCCCCGCAGGCTGAGAGGACTGCTTTAATCAGTTACCGGTTTCTGCAGGGCTGTGGGGGGCGGGGGCGGCGGCCGCGGGGCCCTGGGTAGGGTGTTGGGGGCAGGTCCGCAGATCCGAATTGCCATCAGAGCCTCGGTTCCCTTCAGAAATCGGCCCCTGGAAAGACTGAGTTCGCTCTCCAGCTTGGCACCAGCCCCTCCTCACGGAGCCCCCAGCGAGGGCCTGCTGTGTGCCGGAGAGGAGGGGGCTTCCCCTTGCTGGAGTTTTCGGTTTTCATCTGGATTTGCATTTATTTGGAGGAGAGACTCTGGCATCCGGGAGAAGTCGGTATTTCAGGATCCAGGTTAAACTATGGGTATCAAGGGCCTGTTGTGCCCCTCTGTAGGCCCCCCTCAGCTGGGATTTTCAACCCACAACATT
The DNA here is from genome assembly GCA_004027735.1 of Carollia perspicillata. NCBI lineage: Eukaryota > Metazoa > Chordata > Mammalia > Chiroptera > Phyllostomidae > Carollia > Carollia perspicillata. The sequence goes on along the minus strand of PVKM010013715.1, from coordinate 9,284 downwards.
TTAGGACGGGGTCTTGGGTTAGGGCGCAATTAGGGCTTGAGTTTTGACTGAACCTCAGGTCGGGCAGAGGGTCTGGGGGAAGCAGCTACAGCGCCCGGCGTGGCCCAGGGTCGGGGGGAGCTTAGTGTCTATCAAGACAGAATGTATACTTGCTCCTGCACGCGCTTGTCGCACACATGCACACCCACACACACTCCTGTGTGCATACCCACACACGCGTGCACATGTGTGTACATGCACACTCGGCCGCTACCTCTCTGCCTTTTCTGCCAGCTTCTCTTTGGGTGGGGAACGGTTACCACGTCTCCTGGGCATGTTAAAAAACAAGATGAGAAGTGGGAAGAAAGCGCGCACACGTTGCCCACTGTATGCTCTCTCTCTCGGAGAGGAAGCGGGGGGGCAGAGTGACGTGAGAGGCGGCCATTGGGAAGGTCCCGAGGTGGCTGCCAGGCTGCCGCACGGCGAGCCGCACGTGCCCCGAGAGCCTCAGAGCCGCGGCCCAGGCGCACCCAGATGCCTGCCCCCTCCCCGGGGCTATTGGGCCTTCCAATGGGGTCAGTCGTGCCAACATGAGGAAAGGTTCCGGGGGAGGGTCCTGGCGCAGGGCCCCCACCAGAGGGTCCGGGTGGCTTTTTGCGTCAGGTGCCGTCGCTCAGAGGCCACGTTCACAGGCAGCCTGGCCTCTGGGATCCTGCCCGGAGGGAAGGAAGTCTCGCACGCTGAACTCCAGAGGCCGGGGGTGGCCTCGGGCTCTTGCACGGTACACGTGCCGAGGGAAAGAGAGCAAAGCCGAGGGCCCATGTTGTGCTTTTTAGCAGGTGCCGCTGTGCCCGCTCCTCTGTGAGGGACCCCACACCGTGCCTGGGGCCCCGAGCCAGGGTGCAGGGGGCCAGGGGGCTAGCCCAGTTTGCCTTGCGGTGTGCTGCGGAGAACAGGGTATACCCCGAGGGGCCACTGCCACTTGGCTCACCGTTGCCACATGGGCCCTGTGGGGCCAGATCTTTTGTTCCACCCGGACCGCTAGATTTTGATGTGAAACCGGGATTTTACGTACCGGCAATTCCCTTTTCTTCTCTCTACGAGCGCCCCGCAAAAGCTGCCCACAGACCCCCTGTCACCTGTGCGCAGCAGTGGGTTACGAGTGTGGCCGAGGCCCAGAGGGGTCGAGACCCAGCTCTGTTCCAAAACGCACTGGCTGCGTCTTCGTTCGCATCGTTGGCCCGTCGGGGAAGTGGGGCAGCAGCAGCCCCGGGCGCTGGGGTGTCGGGGGTGTCAGGAGTGTCGGGAGCTCAGGGCGCCCAGAGGCAGGCCTCACCCCTCTGTGAAGTCACGGCAACGCAGAGCAAACCCTGACGCCTTGGGGTCTCACCAGGGCCTTGTCAGGCTCTGGCAAAAAGTGTCTGTCACCAAGCTGGAGAAAGTTCCCGAATGGCCTGCCAACAGGAGTGGGGGGCTTCAGCGCCCCAAGGTGGGCCTGGAACAGTTTGGGGCACCCCGGGCTTCCCGAGAGCCACAGATTGGCTTCTCTCTTCTGTTTCCAGGGTGACTGATAGGCCTTTGCTTCCCCTCCCTTTCCTAGTTGGATACAGAGAGCTTATTATATGCCAGGTACTAGTGACACATTTTTCTCAATCTTCAAAACAACTCTGTGGGAGAGGCGTTGCTAGCACCAGTTTGCGGAGGCAAAAGATAGGATCAGAGAGGGTAAGGCACGTGCCCTGGGTCACACAGCCGGGAACTGATGCCCTGCCTTCTTCCCCAGGATGCCACGCTGACTCCCTGAGCCCCAGCGTTCTCTTTGCTGGACTTGACCTTGCCATTGTGTTTTAGAATTTGTCCTTAGACCACAGGCCTTCTGGGAGGAACTCAGCAAGCCCCTGGGAGGGCCCCACACTGGCTGTTCCGAGTGCTGTTCCAGGTGCTCTGCAACACCAGGGGACATCCAGGCGAAACCCTGCCCTCCAAGAGCAGCCGTGCTGGTGAGGACACTCAGAAATCAATGGCGTCATGAGAGGCGGCCCAGGCCCCCAGACTGGTCCCCCTGTTTGGGCTCCCAGAGCGCCCCGTGAGTCTCTTCGGTCAGAACCGCCACACGGCATTGAAAACTGTGTGATTAGCCTGCCATACCTGTTCCCTCTGGTCCCCCAGCCCCGGGGGATTCACACAAGACCCCCGCAGCCCGGTAGGCCCCTTGTGTGCATTTAAGCAGAGAAGGAAGCGGGCAGGCCGAGCGGACGGGCTCATAGAAGGTTCCAGACAGGAGAGGAGGCAGTCGGCACTCTGAAAACCTTCCTTTTTCGGGCCTGCGGATCCCTCCCCAGCCTCCCCACCCCTCTGTAAGCTGGCCCTGCCGCCCACGGTGGAGGCACCTCCCACGCAGTGTTATTTCAAATGCTCCGTGGAGGGGGCGCTGTTTGGGGTGGGAGGCTGTGCCTTAGCCTCTGGACACACTGAAGCCGCACCGAGGGGCTGGGGCAGAAATCCAGCGCAGAGGGGACCCCCGCAGCCCCACTGTCCCAGGAGACACCTAGGTTTCTCAGGATCTCTTTGGTGCTTGTAAGAGCATCGAAGTGACAAAAATGCGTCGCTGCGGCCTATCCTCGCCCCAGAGGGAGAATTTCTAGGGTGATTCTTTTCTGCGCATACTGGCCCCAGGCTTGGGGCATTTTTCGGTTACTCTCCTAGCCGTCGGCACCCTCGGGTGGAGCTGGCATGTGAGGGTGAGCTGCCACATACTGACTCACCTTCAGAGGCCGCAGGTGGGGATGGCATCTCCGCAGTGCTCCTCGAATGCTAATGTGTGTTCCTTCCCCTTCGGAGTGGGGGTGGGAGGGAGAAGGGCCTCGATGCTCCGCCTAGCGTCCGAGCCTGCAGCCAGCTCGCTGGCGTGTCGGGACCCCAGGGAGGGGAGGCGCTGACGCTCTTGCCCTGCACCTGTGTTTCCCCCCACCCAGCCCTCACCTGAGGGTATGTTTATTGATTTTCGAGAGAGTGGAGGGGAAAGAGAGAGAAACTTCGATGTGCCCCGACCGGGGATGGAGCCCGCAACCTTTTTGGTGTACGGGAACGACACTCCAACCCACTGAGCACCCGGCCAGGGCTCCCTTTACCTATATTTTAACTACAGTCATTTCTTATCATTTCAGTGGGTTTGGGAAATGGCTGTACTGGCAGGAAAGAGAGTTTTAAGTATTCGGTAACAAGTATAAAGTCCCCCGTGGCTTTGGGACCTGAGTGCTGGGTATAGTCTTCTTCTGGACTCTATAGGCCAGTCCTGGAAACTGCCCTGGGGGCTTTGGGGCTCGGTGCCGGGCTCCCCCAGGCCGGACAGGTACGGCCTCCATCTCTGAACAGTGGCGCAGGTTTGGAACACTACCTTGCCTCTTAAACTTGGAGGAATTGTCCCACATCGGTGGTCCCTAATGTGGACGTTGGTGGTAATAGGGGAGGGGCAGCTTTGGGATCCTGGTTAGGACTGATTGAATTTTTAGGACAGAACGGATGTTCGGGAAACAGCGGCACAGTTGGTGACGGGGGACCGAAGGTGTTCCTCGGTTTCCCCCTGGGGCTGCAGGGAGCTTGCAGTGAAGTTCCGCAGACGCCAGCACGAGGTGGGTCTGTCTGTGGCAGCTGTCACCCCTGGTCTTCTCCGACGGGGAGTCACCGGTTCCTGATGTGGGGCTCACGCAGGCTTTGAGGGTGGGACAGTCTCTCTCTGTTGGTCCTTAAGGTGTCGAGGAGCTCATTTTCCATCCCTGGCTTGGGAGGTTGGGGTCGAAAGTGGCAAGTCCGATCATGGATTAGTTGGGGTGTCAGGGATTAAGAATATAGAAACACGTGCTTTTCACATATAAAACTGCACGTCTGCATGAATATAAAATATAAATGCATATCTTATCCAGTGCGTGGGATACTTATAAAGGTGTGCATGCCACTCCCCGAGGCTGGAGGCTTCTCTGAGGTCCCTCGACTGACTCCAGGCTGGTGTGACTGGGACCGGGCCTGAAGCTTTCGGCCCCGGGCTCCCCGAGGCAGCTGAAACCAGGGTCCCCAGGCTCTGCCCTCGGAAGCAAGCTAAGTAAGGAGCTGAGTCAGTTTTCTAGCAAAGTTTAGGCCAAGCCAACTGCCCTTTCCCAAAAGAGGTTTTTCAGCCCTGGTGGTCCTGGTTGCCTGCTCACTGTATCTCCGCTCCAGTGGACTCCCTGAGACAGCGGTGCATTCCGCCCACCTGCCTGGCTGTGCCCGTGATTATCCAGGTAGCTGGTGGTTGAGTGGGGCCACTGTCTCAGAGTGTAAGCCAGGTGTACGTTCAGTTTTATCCTCTCTTGACCGGCGTGCCCGCCGGGGTTGGCCATCCTGGCGGGGACACTCTCAGACTTGGCGGACACTGTCCGATGAGGCCCGGGTGCCTGGCCGACAGGTGCGGCCCCAGCCCTGTGGGTGGTTAATCTCAGTGCCACAGTTCCACAAGGGAGGCTCATGATTTGCACGCAGCCACTGCAAAGGCTTCTTCTTCTCCAGCCGCCGTTAAAGAGGGTAAAACAGCTCGGGTCTGATGCTAGAGCTCCAGGCGACGTCGTCGGCTGAGAGCCGGCGGCAGAGTTCGGTTCTTTAGATGATGCGGTTCAACAGCCTCATCAGAGAGAGGAGACTCTCTGTGTTCTCCTGCGGCCCTCACCTCGAAGGAATAAAGAAATAAGAGTTAACCCAAGACTTTCGTGAAGACCGTGGATACGTATGAATATGTGTGCTTGCTCCCTGTACATTGCTCGTCGAGGTCTTAGCTCTCCAGAGGGAAGGAAGAAGTGAAGAGGGGGGGACAGAGGGTCCGTTCAGGCCCTGCAGGAACTGGGTGGCTGTCCCCCCACTCCAGTTGGCACATTCCCAAGTCATCTGGCTGACATGCGGTAGCTGGTCACAGCCCTAACCGCCTTCCTAAAAACAATGTAGCCAGTGATAATTCTGTAACCCGATGCATCAACTTTGCGCAAGCACCCTGAGTAATTTCTTTGTTCTTCCCTTTCTACTTTGTAATGGGTGTCTGTGGAAGCCAGAGGTTCGGGCTTGCAGGAGGCATGATTCATTTATTGGCGTCTGGGCCGCTCCGCTACCTCGCAGTGGTTTCAGGATGCCGTCGCGGTGAGCCAGGCGTGATTCATCCTGGGCTGAGCTTCGCAGCCCGCGGGGTCATGACCGTCCAAGGAAACTGTGTGTGTCTGTGTGTGTGTGTGTGTTTTCTAAGCTCCTTAATGGGAGAAAGAGGAGGGTGCCCTGAGAAGATGGAGAGGGCGTCAATTACATTAGTGAATATAACGGATTAAATGACAGCCGCCAGCCCTTTAAACACCACTCCATCGGCCGCCGTCGATCGTTCCGATAGACCAAGCTCCACACTCTTATCTCGGCGGCATCTGTCCCGTGTTTATGGATCCCGATCTCTGAGCCGGCTGACAGGTGGAGGGGACGCCCCATCCAGCCCGGAGCAGCGTTTCCAGCCGGAAGCCGCCGAGGCAGGAAATGCTGCCTGTTAAAAAGTCTGCCACCGGGGTCAGCCTGGGAACAGTTGCAGTATCTCTGCTCTGCCACTCCCCACCGCCCCTGTCATCTTCCGAGCAGTGACAGTTGTCAGAGGTTTGTGGTCGATGAGTCTTTGCCTCAGCTGTGAAGGGTGTGAACTTACACCGGGAGCTTCTGGGTTTACCTAATTTTACTCGTTACTTTGGGCTCTAAATAAAATTGTCACCGTCCTCCCATCGAGAGGGTAATTAGCATCGCTTGCTACCTGGCCCAGAGGTGTCGTTAGGAGGCCAGCTTCCCGTCCCCTGTGCATCTAGGCCCCGCCTGCAGATGCTCATTCCGCCCCAAAGCTGCCTGTGTTGGAGACTGTTCCTCCCTGTGGCCACGTCTCCCTGCAGCCTCCTCTGGTGGGCTCTCCATCCGCAGCTCCCTGCCACGGCCCCCCCAGACCAGCATCCTCAGCCGCCGGGAGCATCCAGCCGGATTTATCAGCTGCTCTGTGACTTTGAGGGTGTGGACCAGGAGTGAAGGCATGGCCCTCAGCCCCGTCCGAGATGTGGCTGGTCTGTCCCTGCACCCAGGCTGCGGGGCTGCGGTGCCCTCCGGGGTGGAGCTCGGTGTCCACTCCCCGGGCCAGGGCCCGGGTGCAGTCGCCCTCGCCGGTGAGCCTCGGGAGGTGAATTGGACTCTGTGCGTGCAGAGACCTAGACCTGGCCGGTGGGGTGGGCGGTGGGGGCCGCAGGACTCCTGGAAGGAGAGACACGCCTCCTGCTTGTGACCACCAGGATGCCCTGTCTGCCACTCTTGGAGTCACTTGGGGGCTGCCGAGCAAGTCGGGGACAGTTCCCTGAGCGTGTTCTAAGGATGTGCCAGCCCCTTGCAGTGACCCAGCCCCCGCCTTCGACTGTCAGGCCTGGGTCTCCCTCAGACTCCGGGGCTTGTTCCTGGCGAGATCTGGGACAAGACCCCGCCCACTGGACTCAGCCTCCCGACTACTTCATGTGTCTTTCTTTTAAATTTTTTAAGGTTTTATTTATTTATCTTTAGAGGGGAAGGGTTAGGGAGAGAAATATTAATGTGTGGTTGCCTCTTGTGTGTCCCCTGCTGGGAACTGGCCTGCAACCCAGGCACGTGCCCTGACCGGGAATCGAACCCTGATCCTTTGGTTGGAAGGCCTGCGCTCAATCCACTGAGCTACGCCAGCCAGGGCTTGTCTTTCTTTTTTAATCAGGGCCACACACCCAGTTGCCACGGGAGCCTCCATTTTGCCTTGCAACTTCTTTCCCCGGACGTCTTGAGCCCCACCTACGTATGCCGTAGCATTCCTTTACACTATAGTGAGAACGAGCTCTGGACCCTTTCCCCAGAATAGACTGGGGTGCGTGAGGGTGGGGTTTGGGAGGAAGGAGACAGGGAGAGGCTGGGAGGCACGAGCACCCAGCGCCCAGCAACTTTGTCTTCTGATCGTCTTCTTGGTGTTTGCTGGTGACGGCGGGGCCTCTCGAATCCCAGCTGTTGCTCCCCACGGGTTCAGATGCTCACTGAGCACCACCTGCCCCACCGCGTTCGTCCTCGTGGCAACCCCGAGTGCACGTGAGGCAGCAGAGCTCGGGCTCGTGCATGCGGCTGCGGCGATCACCCAGCCAGGAGCAGAGCCAGGTTTGAACGGGGGCCGCAGGGCTCGGGGGCCTGCGCTTTTGCCCGCCAGGCCCTGAGCTTCAGAACCCCCTGTCATCTGTGGGAGGGTGTGGCCGATAGGAGGCCCCTCTGCTCCTTTGCCCCCTGGCCTTTCCAGCTGGGCCTGTGTCCCCTTCAGTCCCGTCCTCCGCACACTCCCCTTCTTGGAAGGGTCCCCTGGCCCTGGTCCTGGGGCTTAAGGATGCATAGAGCAGGAATTTGTCCAGCATCGGGTTGCAGCTGAGGGGAGAAAGGGGTCACCGTGACCTGTGGGGGGCTGGGCAGGGGAGGGGAGAGCCCAGGGATCATGTGGGCTGGAGGGCCCCCCAGCCCTGGCTGACGGTGAACCCTGACGCTCAGGCCACCCCCAGGCTGGTCCCAGCCCCCAGCTTGCACGTGGACATACCGAGGTCTGGAGGGCGTAAGGGGGAAGCCAGGCCAGTTTATATGTGAGTCCTTCTGGTGATGTTCAGAGGGCACTGCTCACAGTGTCATCCCCTCAAAGCCACCGCAATGATGGGGACTCTGCTCACACGTGCGTGCCTCTCTCCTTGAGTGGGGCCCTGAGCGCCGTCCTTGTCTGCGTCTTCCAGTGCAGGGCTGGCCCGTTCTGCCGTCTCCCGGGCCAGGTGCCGCAACAGCGGAGCGACCCCGCCAGCGGCGCCGGATCAGGGGGTACCCGGGAGTGTGACGGGCAGGGCAGGGGGTGTAGCATTCTGTCTTTAGTTCAGTGAGTGGCAGGGGCACACCGGCTGGGCACACGGTTCCACCAGGACCAGGACTGGCCTTGGCGTCCCAGTGTCCTGTGGCTGGCGGGACACAGCCCTGAACCTGGCCTTTAGGTGCAGCTGCCCCCAACCTTGGACTCGGCGGTTCTTGGCAACTATGAGAGGCCCCCTATCTCCCCAGGGAAGGCTCGTCACATCTTCGCAGGGGTTTCTTGGCACAGGGGGTGGAGGGGACAATCTCAGAGCTGGGAACAGGGCTGGTGGGTCCACGGTCAAAGGTGGCATGTCCTGGACACGAGGTTTGCTGGTCTGTGACGAGCCCACGCTCGTCTGTCTGCCTTGCCATCTCCTCTCCCTTCTCCCTTCTCAGTTTTCTTCTCTGGAAAATGGGCACAGTTGAACCCAGGGCTGTTGGGAGAAGATAGAAGACATTGCAGAGACCCCATCAGCTGTCCCTTCTCTCCCTTTACCCTGTTACATGTCCTTTTGGGCCCCCGAGTGCTCTCTGCGTGGGTGGCTTATTGAGGCAGAATGACAGACAGAAGTGCGGCCTGGGACGGGTTGTGGCATGTGTGGGGGACAACTGTCCAGACCCGGGGGGCCCTGCCCCTCCCCAGTCTGCACCTGCACCCTGAGCCCGGCACACTTGCCCTCCAGCTTACCGTTTCCTGGGGCAGAGCTCGTGTACGTGGAACCACACCCCGTGCTCCCTCCCGTTGCCTGGCTCTTGCCCGCAGCCCCCCGGCTCTGGGGCCCACCCGTGCCGCGTGGATCAGCAGTGATTCCTTTCTGACTGAGTTTTCACAGGGGCCCAGGGAATTCGAAAGAGATGGGGTGGGCCCAGAGGGGGGTGACCGTCCAGTGGGGAAGGGTTTGTAGCCTGAATCTGGGCCTCATCACAGGTCCTGGAGACCAGGCATCTGTCCAGCCGCAGCGCAGGGTGGGTAGGGGGTGGTCTCCGGGTGGTGGCAGAGCCCCCGGAGACTCGACAGGCCCACGTCTGCCACCACCTGGCCCGGCCCTGCCAGCCGCGCGGGCCGGCCCGCCAGGTCGCCTCACCTGCCCTGCATTCCTCTTCAGGGAATGAGGATGTGGGTGACTCCAGACAGGTATGAATCACGTCTGGGGGAGGCGGTTACTCACAGGCGGTGAGCTCAAGGCCCAGTTCCTGCCGGCTGACGGTCGGCTCGGACCTCGGAATGGAGCCGAGTGTCCTGGGGGCTGGGCAGGCCTGGGTGGAGAGTGCGGGACTGGCAGGCTGCGGGCCCCATCCTAGCATTCTCTGAAGGGCAAAATGATCACCGCAGAGTGACTTCGGAGCCAGGATGGCCGTCCAGCATCGTGGCTCCTCCACTTACCCGC
>PVKM010013714.1:0-29991 GCA_004027735.1 Carollia perspicillata | reverse complement strand
TGAAGTGTTTGTTCTATGTCTGTGAAATATGCCATTGGTACTTTGATAGGTATTGCATTGAATCTGTATATTGCTTTGGGTAATATGGACATTTTGATGATGTTAATTCTTCCAATCCATGAACACGGTATATGTTTCCATTTGTTTGTGTCTTCCTTGATTTCATTCTTCAGTGTTGTGTAGTTTTCAGCATACAGGTCTTTTATCTCCTTGGTTAGGTTTATTCCTATGTACTTTATTTTTCTTTTTGTTATATCGAATGGGATTTTTTTTCTTGATTTCTGCTTCTGCTGTTTCATTGTTGATATACAAAAATGCCTTTGATTTCTGGATATTGACTTTGTATCCTGCAGTTTTGCCAAATTCTTTTATTGGGTTGAGCAGCTTTTGGGCAGAGTCTATAGGATTTTCCATGTACAGTATCATATCATCTGCAAACAGTGACAGTTTTGTTTCCTCCTTTCTGATTTGGATGCCTTTTATTTCCTTTTCTTGTCTGATTGCTGTGGCTAGAACTTCCAAAACTATATTGAATAGAAGTGGTGAAAGTGGACAACCTTGTCTTGTTCCTGATCTCAGTGGAAAAGCTTTTAATTTTTGTCCATTGAGTATGATGTTGTTTGTAGGTATCTCATATGTGGCCTTTATTATGTTGAGGAATGCTCCCTGTATTCCCACTTTGCTGAGTGTTTTTTATCATAAATGGGTGCTGTACCTTGTCAAATGCTTGTTCTGCATCTATTGATATGATCATGTGATTTTCGTCTTTGCTTTTGTTTATGTGATGTATTACATTTACTGATTTGTGAATGTTGAACCATCCTTGCATCTCTGGGATGAATCCCACTTGGTCATGGTGTATGATCTTTTTAATGTATTGCTGGATGCGGTTTGCCAATATTTTGTTGAGGATTTTAGTGTCTATACTCATCAGCGATATTGGCCTGAAGTTTTCTTTCTTTGTTGTGTCTTTATCTGGTTTTGGGATTAGGATGATACTGGCTTCATAGAAGGAGTTTGGGAGTCTTCCATCACTTTCGATTTTTTGGAATGGTCTGTGAAGGATCGGGGTTAGTTCTTGCTTAAATGCTCTGTAGAATTCTCCTGTGAACCCATCTGGTCCAGGGCTTTTGTGTGTCGGGAGTTTTTTGATCACTGCTTCAATTTCATCTGCTGTTATTGGTCTGTTCAGGCTTTCTGCTTCTTCATTGAGTTTTGGAAGATTATATTTTTCTAGAAATTTGTCCATTTCACCTAGGTTTTCAAATTTCTTGGCATATAGCTCCTCATAGTAATTTCTTACAATCCTTTGTATTTCTATGTTATCAGTTGTAATCTCTCCTCTTTCATTTCTGATTGTGTTTATTTGGGTCCTCTCTCTTTTTTTCTTGATGAGCCTGCTTAAAGGCTTGTCGATTTTGTTTATCTTTTCAAAGAACCAGCTCCTGGATTCATTGATCCTTAGTATTGTGCTTTTAGTCTCTATGTCATTTAATTCTGCTCTGATCTTGGTTATTTCCTTCCTTCTACTAGCTCTGGGATGTCTTTGTTGTTGTTCCTCAAGTTCTTGTAGGCATAGGGTTAGGTTGTTTGTTTGAAATGTTTCTATCTTTTTTAGGTAGGCCTGTATCGCTATGAACTTCCCTCTCAGGACTGCCTTTGCTGTGTCCCATAAATTTTGGGTTGTCGTGAGTTCATTTTCATTTGTTTCCAGAACCTTTTGGTTTCTTCCTTGATTTCATTCTTGACCCATTCATTGTTTAATGGCATGCTATTCAATCTCCATAATTTTGAGTGTTTTGGGTTTTTTTCCTTGGTGTTGGTTTCTAATTTCAGTCCCTTGTGGTCAGAGAAAATGCTTGGTATGATTTCAATTTTCTTGTTTTTGTTGAGGCTTGTTTTGTGTCCTATCATGTGGTCTATCTTTGAAAATGTCCCATGTGAGCTTGAATGTGTATTTAGCTTCTTTTGGATGCAGGGCTCTCTATATATCAGTTAAGTCCATTTCATCTAGGGCATTGTTCAATGCCACAATATCTTTGTTGATATTTTGTTTGGATGATCTGTCCATTTTTGAGAGAGGGGTGTTAAAATCCCCTACTATAATTGTGTTGCTATCAATTTCTTTCTTGAAGTCTTCTAAGGTTTTCTTTCTGTATTTGGATGCTCCTATATTGGGTGCATAAATATTTATAATGTTTATGTACTCTTGGTGGAGTCTTCCCTTCAGTATTATGAAGTGACCTTCTGGGTCTCTCTTGATAGCTCTTTTTTTGAAGTTTATTTTGTCTGATATGAGTATTGCTACCCCAGCTTTTTTTTTCCTGTCCATTTGCTTGGAAAATTTGTTTCCAGCCCTTCACTTTCAATCTGTGTATGTCTTTTGTCTTCAGGTGGGTCTCTTGTAGGCAGCATATGTGTGGGTCATGCTTTCATATCCATTCATCTATTCAGTGTCTTTTCATTGGAGCATTTAATCTATTTACATTTAAGGTTATTATGGATAGGTACTTATTCATTGTCATTTTTGTACCTATATTCCTCTCTGTCTCTCTCTTTTCCTTCCTTTTCTTACAGCAGTCCCTTTAGCATCTCTTCCAGCGCTGGGTTGGTGGATGCATATTCTTTTAGACTTCTTTTGTCTTGGAAGCTCTTTATTTGGCCTTCTATCTTGATTGAGAGCCTTGCTGGGTAAAGCAGCATAGGTTGCAGGCCTCTGGTTTTCATTACTTGGAATATTTCTTGCCAGTCTCTTCTGGCTTGGATTGTTTTCATTGAGAAGTCAGAAGCTAACCTTATTGGGGCTCCCTTGTATGTTACTTCCTTCTTCTCCCTTGCTGCCTTTAAGATTCTCTCTTTGTCTTGGAATTTTGCCATTTTAATTATGATGTGTCTTGAAGACGGCCTCTTTGGGTTCCTCTTGATTGGGGCTCTCTGTGTTTCCTGTATTTGTGTGACTTTTTCTCTCGTCAAATTAGGGAAGTTTTCCATCATTTCTTTTTCAAATCCCTTGCTCTTCCTCTTCTCCTTCTGGTATCCCTATTATACGGATATTATTACATTTCATATTGTCTTGCATTTCTCTTAATCCCTCTTCATTCTTTCTCAGCCTTTTTTCCTTTACTTGCTCATTCTGGGTGTTTTTTTCTACTTTGTCTTCTAATTCACTGATCCGATCTTCTGCTTCATCCATCCTGCTTTTGATTGCTTCCTCTGTGTTCTTTAGTTCAGCCATTGTATTCTTCATTTCCTCTTGGCCCTTGTTTATGTTTTCTATTTCCTTTTTCATGTTGGTATAGTTTGCAGTGAGCACATTGTAGCTCTCCTATAGTTTCTGGTAGTTTATTGTCATCTCACGGAACTTCCTGATAACCAGTTCTTTGAATTCAATATCTGATAGCTGACTTGCTTCCATTTCATTTAGCACTGTTTCTGAGGCTTCCTCCTTTCCTTTCATTTGGGGATTGTTTCTTTGCCTTCTCATTGTTTGTGAGACTCTTCTTGATAGCTTCCGCTTCTTAAATGGATTTCTTCTGGTTCCCAGGGTTTATGGTGTGAACTGCTGTGGTAGAATGCCTGTGAGCTTCAGTGATGTAGTCTCCTTAGGGTATCCTGGTGTTCAGCGCTTCCATCTACTCTTTTTTGTGCTCAGTTGGTGGGGGAGGCAAAATGGTTTAAGACAGCAGGGGAGTATTCTATGATATTTACTGTAGCAGCCAGTATAAGAGAGAGGAGACCTTTTGGCTATGTGCAGCATTAACCGTGTTCCTCAACCCAACTGGACACTTTTAAGAAAGGATGGGAAGAAGATAAGACTCTTGTTGGGAAGGGAAGGGTTGTGAGTTGGATCTAGAAAGCAGTGAAGTTGTGGGAGGTCAGATTCTGGGGTAAGGTGAGAGTAAAGGGTAGTACATAGGTGTAGCGTATGAGAGAATAGTGTTAACCTCCCTAATAATAGAGTTCAGGAGACTGTGATGTGGGCTTGTATCCAGGGAGGGTGCTTTGAAATATTTACACTTGTGTGGAACAGCAGTTATTTACAATAATATTAGAGCAACATTCATATGCCAGAATGTATGTGATCTGAATAACCTCAACAGGGGGTATAGGACTTTGAGTACTGTGCTGGCGGAACACAATTCATGTGAAGGACAGTAAATTAGCAATACAATGTAGAAGAGAGAACAGGGGAAACCTGTCAAATGGTACAATATACCCTGCCAAGCAAAGAAGACTATACAGAAAGAAGGGGAATTCAAAAATACTATTGAGATAAAAGATGTAGGAATAATGAAAAACAGAGAAAATAATAATAATCCAAATATGCAGCAACTTGCAGTTTCCCTGCAATAGTTGAGTGAAATTTATCTCACTGTCTCAGCTGTTGGGTTGCCCCCTGTTTAAGTCCACTTCAGTTCCTTTCACAGTTCCAAGTTTTTCTCTCGCTTGTGGGTATTAAAAAAAATGGCAGAAGTAAGAAAAGAGAGATAAAATTTGAAATAAAATGTACAGTACTAAATCAAGAAAGAAGGGAAGAGAGGAAAAGCAATTGGAGAGTAAAACAGTAGTGAAAAATTTTTAAATAATAATAACAAAAAGATTACTTAAAAAAACAGCATTCAAAGAAAAACAAAAAAAACCACACATAAAAACCACACCTCTTGTTGGTTTCAAACTGGCCAAACCGGTTTTTCCGGTCTTGCTGGCTGCAGAAGGCTGGGGAGTGATTGGTGTGGCATTTCTCCCTTCCTGGTGTTTACTCAGCCTTTCTTGCAAGCACTGTCCCAGCAGCTAGACTGACTCCTTTCCCCAATATCTTAGATGTGGGAGTCCTGGTTTTCTTCAGAGTGCTTTTCCCTGGTGGTTATCACTAGATGCTGGGGTGTAGGGGTGCCCACTCGGCTAGGCTGCCTCCATCCAGTGAATTTGGGCCCAAACGCTTCCGTTCCCAGTGCTACTGGGATGGAGTCACTGTGCTTTCCCTTTAACTCTGGGGTCTCTGCCCGGCTGGGCTGGGAGTCAGCTTCGGGGCTGTCACAGCAGATTCCCCAGCCCCTCTGTTGATAAATTCCTCCTACTCAAGCCTGGTGCCCCGTGTAGCCTGATTCTCCAGCCAGCCCGGTGACTATCAGGGTCAGTGCATCACTGCCTCTCTCTCAGCTCTCCTGAGCTGGCGCTCACAGACTGTGAGAGTAATCACAGCCCTGTGCATTTTGCCTCTTCCTTCTTATTCCCCTCTCCACAACCAGAACTCTGCTGGTGTTGCTCCAACCCTGGTCTGCTGGGGAGAGAGGGAGTAGATGACCCAGCTCTCTCCCAAGGATTTTGGCAGGCCCTCCACTTTCAAGCAGTCTGTGGTAGACCGAGCGCCCGTTCTGGGCACCGGGCCTGGGGCTACAAACTCGCCCGGTCCCCGTGCTGGTCCCCAGGACCTTACTGTCCTGAAATATCCTTCTTACTGTCTGGTTTCTGGTTTTTCAGTGTCTGCTACAGCTTTGTGGACTCTTATTTTCAAATACGCTGCAATATTGTTGTCGGTCTGCTCTGTTCCTCCATGGATTAGCCAGTTTTTCCTCCTGTGTGTAGAGGGAAGTGAAATCCATTCCCTCCTACTCTGTCACCATCTTAAGAACCTATTTCTTTTTATAATAGCTGGGATATGTTATCAAATGTTAAATAGAAGTAGTAAAGTTAGGTGTCCTTGCCTTGTTCCTAATCTTTAGGGAAATAGTTATTCTTTTCATATTTTAAATGTGATGTTAATTGTGGGTTGTCATTCATACACTTGTCAAGTTTACATTGTGTTCCTTAATTCCCATTTTGATGAAAGTCTTCCATTTATTTATTGTTATTAAATTTATTGGGGTGACATTCATTAATAAAATCTTGGAAGTTTCAGGTGTACATTTTTCTATGCTACAAGATGTATATATTGTACTGTGTACCCACCACCTAAAATCAAACCATTTTCTGTCACCCCATATTAAGCCCCATCCACCCTGCCCACTCACTTCCCTCTGGTAACCACCACGGTATTGTCTGTATCTATGAGTTTCAGTTTTATATCATACATATGAGTGAAATCCTATGTCAGCCCTAGTTGATTTGGTTAGAGAGTGTTGTCCTGATATGCCAAGGTTGTGGGTTCAGTCTCTAGTCAGAGCACATACAAGAAGCAGCCAATAAATGCATAAGTTCAGTGGAACAACAAATAGAAGTTTCTCTCTCTCCTCCCTCCCTCCTTCTCTCCCTTTCTCTCTCTAAAATCAATAAACAAAAATTTTAAAAATGCATATGAGTTTTAAATTTTTATTTTGGTATTTTTAGAGAGGGGAAAGGAGACAGAAAGAGGAGGAGAGAAACAGTGATATGTGAGGGACACATAGATTGGTTGCCTCTTATTTGCCCCAACTAGGGACCTGGACCACAATCCAGACTTGTGTCCCGACTGGAAATCAAACCTGCAACTTTTCAGTTTGCTCAATCCACTGGGCCACACCAGCCAGGGCCTAATTTTTTTAAGTGCTTTTTAACTTTTTTGGCATCCTTTGAGCTAATTATATTTTTATAGAAATTTTAGATAGTTGACATGGTAAATTACATAGATTTGTGAATGCTGACCCAACCTCAGAATCCTAGGAAAAGTTTCATTTTGTCATGCTATTTAGACCCTTTCAATATATTGACAAATGCATTTTTCAAATACTTCAAGACTTCTGCATTTGTATTCATTAGGAATTGTGGTGTTCAGTTTCTTTTAATTGTCTGCTTTCAGAATTAAGTTAGATTCATTCTGCTTTCAGAATTAAGTTAAATTCATTAAGTATATTGGAACAGGATCTTTAGTTTTTGAAAGGTTAGAATTGGTTTTATTTCTCTAAATGTTCCATAGAATTTACCAGTGAAGACCTCTGCCTCTGGAGTTTTCTTTGTCAACAATGTTTTGAACTATAATTTTATTTAATTCATACCATGAGGATATTCAGAGTATCGCTTCTTGAGTGAGGTTTGGTATTATCTTTCAAACATTAGTCCATTTAATCTGTTTTCTTGAGTTAAGTGATATAAAGTAGCTCATAATCTGTTATCTTTTTAATATCAGTGCAATCAGTAGTGATACAACTTCTTTCATTGCTGATATTGGTAATTTGTGTCAACTTTCTTATTAGTTAAGATAGAGATTTTTATTTCATTGATTGTCTCTATTGATTTTCCCCCATTTTTTGATCTTTATTGCTTTCTTGGGTTTAGTTTGCTTTTCTTCTTCTAGCTTCTTAAATTGAAAGATCATATCATTGATCTAAAACCCGTTTTACTTTTTATATTAATGGTATTTAATGCTTTATTTTTCCTTATAAAATGATTTATTCTCAAGCCCCCCACTTTTAAAAATGTTTTAATTTTTATTCCATTCAAAAAGTTTCAAGTTTCCTGTTTTATATTTTTTCTTTAACTTGTGGGTTATTTAGTAGTGTGTTCTTCAATTATCAAATATTAGGTAATTTTCCAGATATAGTACATTTGTTCATTGATTTTGAGGTTTGTTTTGTTCCATGAAAATAATTATTTTCTATGCTTTTATTCCACTTGAAGTTTTAGATATGTGTTTTAATTATTAGAATATAGTTTATCTTAATGTATGTTCCATGTGCACTTAGAAATAATGTATATTCTCTGGTCGGATGACTCCTTCTCCAATTGTCAATATGGTAAAGTTAGTTAACAGTTTGTCTTCTGTATCCTTACTAAATTTTTAATCTGCTGCTCTATCAATCACTGAGAGAGGACTTTGAAATCGACAATCATAATCATGAATTTGGTCTACAATCATAATCATGAATTTGTATGTTTCTTTTATTTTTAAAGTTGAACCTATGTTATTATGTACATACACATTTACAACAGTTTTGTCTGTTTGATGATCTCATTCCATTATCACTGTTGTTACCTATTAATTTTATTTTTCTTTGGAGTTTACTGAAACATAAATTTAGTTATTTCAGATCTCTTTGATGAAAGTTTGCATATACTTGCCACAAAATAGACTAGAGTATCTCTTAGTCCTGTTATCAGCACCTAGTGGAAGACCATTAACAAAACCTCATACATACAGATGGCCAATTACATATGAAAAACCTCATACATACAGATGGCCAATTACATATGAAAAGATGCTCAACAGACACTAATCATCAGAGAAATGCAAATTAAAACAGAAATGGGCTATCAGCTCACACCTGTCAAAATGGCTGTCATCAACATATCAACAAACAACAAGTGTTGGCCAGGGTATGGAGGAAAGGGAACTCTCATGCACTGTTGGGGGGAACGCAGATTGGTGCAGCCACTATGTAAAGATGTACAGGGTTACCTCCAAAAATTAAAAATGAAATTTCCTTATGACCCAGCAATTCTACTACTCAGAATATATCCAAAGAAACCTGAAACACTAGTTTGAAAGAACATATGCACCCCATGTTCATTGCAGTATTATTTACAACAGCTAATTTGGAAGCAGCCCAAGTGCCCATGAGTAGATGAGTGGATAAAAAAGCAGTGGTATTGGGCTGGCCAAAAAGTCTGTTATGTGTTTTTTTTGTATGACGGCTCTAGTGATGCTTAGTTGTCTTTAACTTCATTAAAAATAATTTAGTTTGATTGTATTGTGGCAGCTGTCATATCAGCACACATTTAAAAAAAAACATCAAAATTGTTGAATTTTTGTGCAGCCACTTTAACATTGAGATGGAAGAAAATATATAACATTTCAGTGTATTACACTTTATTATTTCAGGAAAGATAAAAATGCAACTGAAATAAAAAACAAATTATTTTGTGTAGTGTATGGAGAAGGTGCTATGACTGATTGAATGTGTCAAAAGTGGTTTGAGAAATTTCTTGCTACTGTTGACATTTTGGCCAAATAATTCTTTGCTGTGGGGCTGTCTTATGCATTGGAAGATGCTTAGCAGCACTGCTGACCTTTACCCACCAGAAGCCAATAGTAGGAGATAGCCGACATACTCAAAATATCTAAATCAACAAAGTTATGGATGAAAATAAAAAATGTCTCTTATTTTACACATTTTTTGTAAAAAATATAGTGGACTTTTTTCACCAACCCAATACATTTACACAATGGAATACTACTCGGCTGTAAAAAAGAAGGCAATCTTACCTTTTGTGACAGCATGGGAGAACCTGGAGAGTGTTATGCTAAGTGAAATAAGCCAGTCAGAGAAAGACAAGTACCATATGATTTCATGTGGAATCTGATGAACAAAATAAACTAACAAACAAAATAGAAACAGAATCATAGATACAGAGACCAGACTGACAGCTATAAGAGGGGTGGGGTTGGGGAGACTGGATGAAAAAAGGTGAAAGATTTAGAAAAAAATCTCATAGACACAGATAACAATATGGCGATTACAACAGGGAAAGGGGAATGGGGGAAGGCAGAAGAGAGTAAAGTAGGGGGATAAATGGTGATGGGAGGAGACCTGACTTGAGGTTGTGAACACACAATACAGTCTACAGATGACATATTGGGTTGGGCAGAGTCTGCATGTTTATTTTCTGTAAAATAAAAAACAAATTTTTTTATTTTCACCAAAAACTTTGTCTATTTGGATATTTTGAGTATGTTGACTTTCTCCTGTACGGTATAATATTGATTGTTCTCCATGTCTCTCTCGGTTTGATCATTATTAACTTTAACCGGTTTACCTCACTACAGAGCATTGTCTAGTGAGAAATCTCCAGCACAGAACGTCGCAAACCACTTTGAGATGTTCCATCAGTCACAGCACCTTCTCTGTACACTGCACAAAACATTTTTTTTTGCGTTTCAGTTGCATTTTTACCTGTCTTGAAATAATAAAGTACAATACACCGAAAATGTTTTCTTCCATCTTCAATGGTAAAATGGCTGCACAAAAATTCACCAATTTTGATGTTTTTTTTAAATGTACATTGACATAACTGTCACCATACAATCAAACAAAATTGTTTCAAATAAGTTAACACAACTAAGTGCTAGTAGAGCCATCTTATGGAAAAAAAACCAACAGACTTTTTGGCCAACCCAATATTATATAATTGTACATCTGAAACTACCATTTTGTTAACCAATGCCACCCCAATAAATTCAATTAAATAAAGTAATAAAACAATAAAATCATATAAAAACTTTAAAAACTCATACCTTTTATTTGGGTACTCTTTAGATTTCACATTGTCATGCTGGCCCATATTCTATCTTCAAGAAATTAAATTTCAGTTGCTTTTGTCATTCCTTCTTATATGGCTTCCATCTCCTTTCATGCTCTGACAAAGATGAAATAGCTCTTAGGCCCTGTCTCTCCTCAGAATGGAGTTCCTTCAGAATTCCATTCCTCTGTCTGCCTCACCAGTTCATGTTTCCAGTGGGCTAAAAAAAGTGTTACAATTGTATAGACTATCTGGAATTTTTTTATTGTTAGGAAAAGAATAAATTTTGTGGATTTTTCCATGTATAGTAAAAGCAAGACACAAACAAATATTCTTTAAAAATAAAATTATACTGAATATTTTATGTGGTAAATTTAAATCAAATTCATTATCTTAGTAATGTTTGTTTTTTCATATACTAAAAGATTGAAGATAGTAGTGATAAAATTATACTGAATATTTAATGTGGTAAATTTAAATCAAGTTTATTATCTTAGTAACTTTTGTTTTTCATATATTAAATGATTGAAGATGGTAGTAATAAAAGTGAAAAAATTACGTTTATAAGCATTTTCCCATCAGCATCATCAATCTATTTAACAGTATTAACAGATAATGTGCCTGAAGTACACTGTACACATTGCATTAATTATAGGTATGTTATCTCATTTTATACAACTGAAGAACTTTCTATTATCCTCACTTGATATGTGAGAAACCATGACTTAGAGTTATCAAAGCTCTTGCCTATATAGTCACTAAATGGCTGAGGTGGGCTGTAACCTGGATAGTCTACCTGCCCATCTAAATACAAAATAAAGATACTGTGCTGGCTTACAGAGGAAGAATTTGAAAAGTATGTCTTATTTGGATTTAATTACTATTGATACAGAGACACATTCATATAATTCATACCAATGCAAGATCTGAGCATTTTAACTTCACATCCTGAAGAATGGTCTAATAATAATAATATAGCATGTATTCTCATGGATAGAGGAAGAAAAGGAGTTTTAAGAAAGCATTCTCTTTAAATAATGTTTTTGGACTTCAACTCATTATCCTTTGTTCTTGATTCATTAATAGAACTACTCGAGTCTTTTAACTACCAAACATGGTCAAATATGCTTTTCTTTTTTAAAGCAGTGATTTTTAAATATTTTTGCTTACTACCTCAAGGTATACATTTTTACTCATAATCCATTTCTTCTCTAAATTAATAAATACATATATAATAAAGGCTTCTGGGGAAAGTAGTTCCCTTTCCATATATAATGCATTATTCTGCTCCATTGTAGTTCATTTTAAATATGCTGATTGTAAAACACTAATTTTATTTTTATAGAGGTAATTGCCCTAGATCTCTAAGTGTGAGGTGTAAAACATGTTGATTTGATATCGTTGTGTATTGCAATTATGACTGTCACCATGTTAGCTGACACCTCCATCATATTATATCATGATTTTTTGTTGTTGTTGGGGAGGACGTTTAAGATCTAGTCTTATTACCTTTGAAGATTCTTATACCAAATTGTTGACAATAATCACTCTACTGTGCATTAGATCTCTGGGATGTATTTACCTACTAGTTGCAAGTTTTACCCTTAAACAACATCTCCCCAGTTCCTCGCCACCAGTTCCTGGCAGCCATCATTCTCTTCTCTGTTTTTACGAGTTTGGCTGTTTTAGATTTTACATGTAAGTAATGTCATGCTGTATTTGTCTTTCTCTGTCTGACTTAACTCACTTAGCATAATGCCCTCAAGATTGATTCTTGTGGCCAGAAGTGACAGGTTTTCCTTCTTTCTCATGGCTGAATAATATTCCATCGCGTGTGTGTGCATCACATTTTTGTATCCATTCATCCACTGATGGATACTAAAGTTGTTTCCGTATCTTAACTATGGTGCTGCAGTGAGCACAGGAGTACAGATGTCTTTTCAACATCCCTTTTCATGTTCTTTAGCTATATACCCAGAACTGGGATTGCTGAATCATACGGTAGTTCTATTTTTAATTTTTAAGGAACCTCCTTACTGTTTTCCATAATGACTTTACCAATTCACATTCTTACCAACAGTGTACAGAGTTTCCCTTTACTCCATATCTAGTCCACAGTGGTTAACTTTGGTTGTTTTTGTAAATTTTAAATTGTATTTTTCAATTACAGTTTATATTCAACGTTAATTTTTATTAGTTTTAGGTATATAGCTTGATGAGTGCAATTCTAATAGGCGTGAGATATCTCGTGGTTTCAGTTTGCATTATCCTGTTGATTAGTGATGCGCAGCATCTTTTCATGAACCTGTTGGTCATTTGTATGTCTCTTCAGTTGCCCAGTCCATTTTAAATCAGATTTTGTTTGTTAAGTTGTATGAGCTTGTTCTATATTTTGATTATTAATCCTATTCAATATATAGTTAGCAAATGTGTTCTCTCATTTCATAGGTTGCCTTTTCATTTTGTTGATTGTATCTTTTGCTGCAGAAGCTTTTTAGTTTGCTGTAGTTCTATTTATTTTTGTTTTTGTTGCTTGTGCTTTGGTGTCATATCCAAAAAATGTCATGCTAAGACCAATGTCAAGGTCTTGCTACCTTTTCTTCTAGGCCTTTTATGGTATCAGATTTTATGTTTAAGACTTTAAGCCATTTTGAGATAATTTTTGTGAGTGGTGTAAGACAGGGATTTAATTTCATTTTTTCCATGTGCCTGTCAGGTACACCCAACACCCTGTGTTGAAGAGACTCTACTTTCCCCATTGAGTGTTTTTCACTCCCTTGTCAATTATTAGCCAACCATATATGAGGGAATCCATTTCTGGGCCCTCTATTCTGTTCCATTTCAAGTTTATATTAGCAATGTCATTTCACTAACTTTTATAGAGTACTTCACACATAGTATGTATATAATAATTATCTTTCTCCTTGTTACCTCCATCCTTCCTTCCTTACTGTGCATGTTGTGGCATGATATTAACATGTTGCAAAGTTTATCAGCTTGGCTAATAGAAGTGTTCTGACTAGAAAAACAGGTGCTTTTTTGCTCTGTTGTTCGTCCATTATTGTAGCCTTCTCTCTAAAATCTGCCCTCTTTCAACTTCTATTCACATTGCTAAACATATGGAGAAAAATTACCCTTACTGTGTAAAGTGACTATTTTTTGGTCAAGGGTGAAGCATAAAAATTTGGTGGCCAGCTACGTTTTATTTTGCTTGTATAACTGAGAAATATGCTCCATTATAAAAATGTTCATGCCTCAAATGTCTGATTTACATTTTGCTGAACTATTCTTAAAGATAAATTCCACAGAGTATAGTTTACTGTAACTTCATAAAATTATGGTGAACCATACTTATGTGTGACCTTCAATAATATGGTAATTTATTTAAATGTGCTTTACTAATTAAGAATATTTAAAATGGAGTACACTTAAATTATTCTTACCAATTATCTATATAAGAAATTATTGAAATGATCAATTACCATAATCAACAATCATTACTGAAATAAGATAAGTATCTTCAAAATATTGGCTGCTTGAATTTTTTGAATGTTTTTCTCTGGGGATTTAAATTTGTTCCCTGAGCATTTCTATTTAGAAGATTATGGACTATAAAGTCTATACCATAATACAAACTAATATTTTACTAATGTTTACTAATGTCACTAATGTTTTTCAGGGAAAAATTACAAATATGCTAGAAAGAAGTATGCATTTTCTATTTCAAGTATGAATTTTATCCTTTTTTATGCTTAGAGCAATAGAAATTGAAAGAATATCAGGGATCTCAGTTCCATTCCTTCCACTTAGATAATTCTCATAATTAAATGCAGATCATTGGATATTTTTTCCTCGGGACTCAAATTTTATGACCTATGTCATTAGCCACTTAGCTATTTGTCCTTAAGTGACTCAAGATTTTTTTTCTGAATATATAATAGAATCTTTCTCACTTTCAGTAAGTCAATTCCTTTTAGTCACCATCCACCATGGAGGGTGAAGATTGGTAGTAAATGGTCAGAGCATATCCTTCCAGTTTAATGGCCTGGGTAACTCCTTCCCATTGATCTGCCAATAGCAACCAAGCCTCAACTATAAGAGGAGGGTATACTTAGTACACTTGAAGGTTATACCTTGTGTGCCCAGCTTGGGTGATAGGGGAGGCTCTGCACTGGAACCTATAGGACATCTACTACATTAGGCCAAGATACCAAGATACAGGAAGACAGCAGCTCAACTTGTATATTGAAAGAAACATAAGGAGGTATATTGAAAGAAACATAAGGAGGCTGCCAAAATGAGGTGACTAAAACACATGGTCCAAATGAAAGAACAGATCAAAAAATCAGAAAAAGAGCTAAATGAAATGGAGATAAGCAATCTATTAGATGCAGATTTCAAAACACTGGTTATAAGAATGCTCAATGAACTTAGTGAGGACCTCAATAGCACAAAATATATCTAGTTGGACGCAAAGGATACACTAATTAAAATAAAGAATATTTACAGAGAAACAACAGTACAGTGGATGAAGCTGAGAATGAAATCAATGATATGGAAGCTAAGGAGGCAAAGAACAACCAGTCAGACCAACGAGAAGGAAAAAAATCCAAAATAATAAGGATTGTATAAGCAGCCTCTGGGACAACTTGTAGAGGTCCAACATTTGCATCTTACAAGTTCCAGAAGAAGAGAATTGACCAAGAAACTGGAAATCTATTTGAAAGAAAACTTTTCTAATTTCATGAAGGAAATAAACATGCAAGTCCAGAGAGCACAGAGAGCCCTAAACAAGATGGATGCAAAGAGGCCCACTCCAAGACACATCAGGATTAAAATGCCAAAGGTTAAAGATAAAGAGAGAATGTTAAAAGCAGCAAAAGAAAGTAAGTCAGTTACCTACAGGGGAGTTCCTATAAAATTGTCAGCTGATTTCTTAACAGAAACTTTGCAGGCTAGAAGGAATTGGCAAGAAATATTCAAATTCATAAAAAGAAGGGACCTTCAGTCAAGATTGCTCTACCCAGCAAAACTATCATTTAGAATCGAAGGGCAGATAAAGAACTTCCGAGAAAGAAAAAACTAAAGGAGGTCATCATCACCAAACCATTATTTTATAAAATGTTAAAGGGACTTTTAAAAAAAACAAAAAACTATGAACAATAAAATGGCAAAAAATACAAATCTATCAAAAATTGAATCTAAAAAGCAAACTATGCAAACAAGAACAGAGACAGACCCATGGATATAGAGTGCATTTTGATGGCTGCCAGATGGGAGAGGTGTGTGGGGGAATGGGTGAAGAGGTGAGGGAATTAAGAAATACAAACAGGCAGTTACAGAATAGCCATGGGAATGTAAAGTACAGTATAGGAAATGGAGTAGTCAAAGGATTTATATGCATAACCCATGGGCATGAACAATGGTTTGAGGATTACATGAGGGAGTAGGAGTTGCTGGGTGTAGGGGTGGAAAAGGGAAAAAACCAGGACAATGGTAATAGCATAATCAAGAAAATATAATCTAAAAAAAGAAAAGAAAGGCAAACATCGAAATTGACTATATTATAAATTTTAGTTAAATCATTTCTGATTTTATTTATTTGGGTTCTCTTCTTGGTGAGTCTGGGTTAAAGTTTTGTCAATTTTGTTAATCTTTTCAAAGAACTGGTTCTTAGTTTCATTAATCTTTTTCTATTGTCTTTGTAGTGTCTATCTGATTTATTCTTACTCTGATCTTTGTTGTTTCTTTCCTTCTGTTAACCGTTGGCTTCATTTTTTCTTCTTTTTCTAGTTCCTTTAGGTGTAAAGTTCAGTTGTTTAATTTAGATTTTTCTTGTTTCTTGAGGCAGGCATTTATTGCTATGAACTTCCCACTTAGAACTATTCTTGCCACTTCTATAAATTTTGCTATGCTGTATTTTCATTTTCATTAGTGTCAAGGTATTTTTTTATTTCACTTTTGATTTCTTCTTCGATCCTTCAGTTTTCAGTTGCTACATTAAAACTTACTAAAAGAGTTTATCCTAAGTATATATTTGCCTATGTAGGAAAAATGTATTTATGGAGGTTTTAATTTTATTGAGATATTAATTATAGTGAGAACCTATAAATGATTAAAATGTCAAAAAACCTGGACTGGTAAAATAAATAGGAATTAATTCACGTAATATAATATTCTTATAATATTAATGATTTTTATGATATTAAGTTATGTAAACATATGGATTTTTAAATATATCCTTACTATATCAAGTCAAAATAGAAGGTTGTAGAGTAGGTTCTTCACTTTGTAAAACAAGTAATTTCTTTTTGGTCTTTTTTCTGTGTATGGCTGTCTTTGTCTCTTGCTCTCCCTGCATATATACAAATACACACTAAGAAACACATAAATACATGCTCAAAACAAAGACTGAAAACTAAGAATTAGTGGTGGTCATTTCATGGAGTTAAAGCCAATATATCTATTGTTTTAACTTTTGTTAGTTTAGTGTGTACTCCTATGTCAACTAGAAACATTCACTTTTGTATAAACAAAAGTATATTCTAAAATGATTGAGTAGAAAAGAAAATAACATAAACATACAAGCCTATTTTTTAAGAAAATTGTAGGCAATATCAACAAATTTAATTAAAGAAAAATAAGAGCAATAATCAAAAGTAGGAGAAAGGAAATATTAAAACATATATAATAAAAATTACAAAATATAAAATGACAACTTTTATAGTAATAAATTAGAAATACCTGTATATTATTTTCCCATAAATTGATTTAGTACAACAAAAAAAAAATCTGAACAGTAACTGTGCATACTTATATAAACATTGAGTTAATAACAAAGATGGTACATTTACAGAAAATAATTTAAAAAAATGTTCAGAACCAGATTACATTTCTTTTTGATAGTATAGGAAAAGACTAGCAATATGCAAACTGTTGCATAAACACTAGTAAAACCTGAATGTTGAACCTGACAAAGTAAGCAAGAGCAGACAAAAATAACAATGTTGGAGATAGCATTTTAGAGAAATGGATTTGCTCAAGATGTATGAAATACATTTTATGAGGGAGAGGTTATATTAAAGGACCAACTAAGAAACTCTAAGTAAAAACCTAATTGAATGAAAAAGAGAAATAAGAGAGGCATTTGGGGACAAAATATAGTACTGGATTACTACATTTGAGTAAATTATCAGGATAAACATAGACAAACCATGTATCCTCTTCATGCTCACTTATTTCAAATAAACATTCTGAGTGGTGCTGGATTGTCGGTTTTACAATTGAGATCGCAGAGTTCCAAGAATCCCATGGTTTCAGATCAGCATCACAACTGCTTTGGTGTATTTGTATGTGTGTGTCCGGGGGAAGGTGAATGGAAGAGACAGAATAATTGAGGTTTACATTTCCAATTCAGCCAAAATAATGCAATTTTTACTCTTTTAATACTGATTTTTTTTGTATGTATTCTTTAAATAGTCTATCCTTTCCTGTAACAGTAGTCAACTGTACAACAATGGATACTGGCTAGAGTTTCACACAAAAACTACTTTTATTTCCTGTTGAAAGCCATTGTACCCCATTTCACCCCCACTCTAATAACTTACCCGTAGTTTGCTGAGCCTGCTGTGGTTAAGTTATATCCATACAAAGGCCTTACATTTTTATAATTCTTTCTTGAGCTCTTGCCCTCTCTCCTCTTGCTTGCCTCGTCTGTTAGCACAGGTGTAGCCAATTGAACTTATTAGTCATTCCTTATTTTGTCATAGTAAGACCTGAAGGAGTTAGTGTACAACCCCTTTTTAAATTTATTTTTTTAGTTTCTCCCTCATCCTTCATCCCCTATATCCGGTAAACACCTACTGTTATATTTTAATTTAATATTTTTATTATTTTCTGTTTGTTTGTAAGTATTTTTTTTACATTAAAAGGGAGCCATGATTGATACTCTAATAAGCTACTTTTATCTTTCCAATGCTGTGTTCTACTCATCCAGTCTCTAGGCTGTTCATTCTGGTATCTACTTCCATATTCATAAATTTTTGTTTATCAATTTTAGGCATTTTTAATTGACTTCACACCGTAGTAATACAAATTTAGCTTACTTAACCATCATTCTGAAGTTCTTACTTAAGTCCCCTTCTTCTTCCCAATTAAATGTACTATGATTTTTGATTAGGTAAATATGTAATGTTACCCTATATTGACCATGACATTACTAAGACACTAATGTACTAAGGTTCCCTTTCTTTTATTATTCCCAGTTAACAACCTCTTGTTCATTCTTTGCTTAATCGTCTATGTAATTTTTCAAAATTTAGGAGAAAATTATAAAATCTATCTGAATATTATTTTACATATAGTTAAATACATCAGGGACTATACAGGGTTTTTTGTTTGTTTTTTAATTTTCTTTGAAGACCTTCTTCTTGCACTCTTCTCCTAACTTGTGATCTGGACTAGTGATTTCATGCTATGTCCTTCTTTCTTTTGGTTTTTACCCACTTATATGGAGAAGAACCCTAAAACTTCTTGAGGTAATTGTTTAATAATTTGTTTAATAATTTGTTTATCAGAAAGCATCTTTATTGTGCTCATACACTTAATTATTTGTCTGTTTTCAGATTTCTAAATTAATCCCCCCTCAAAATAAATAGAAAAGCATCGATCTATTGTCTTCTGGATTCCAGTGCTGCTATTCTGACTTTTGATTTTAATGGGGGAGCTGTCCCATTCTCTGTGGCAGTCTTTTATCATCATCTCCATGTCCCTACCACCCTGAAATAAATTTCATGTTAAAATGCTATAGTTTAGTAGTATAACTTCAGGGGCACTTGACAAACATACCCTTTCAGCCTGAAAAACTAATGTCCTTAAATTCTGGAAAGTGCATTTAAACTGTTTTTCTTAATAATTTCTTCTCCATTATTTGTGTTTTTAGATTTCTTATTATTCATTTTTTTATGTTCCTAAACTAATGCTATAATTTCTTTAATTTTTCTCTCCTATTTCCCACTGATTAATTCTTATTCTAATTTTAAATATTTTTCTTCATGGTATCAATATGCATAGCAGGACTTGTAAATAAAAGTTTTTACTATGGAAAATTCTCTCTGACCCTTTTCATTGGGAGTTACAAGATTTCAAAGTCTACTTGTCTTTTCTCTTGGGTCAGTCTTCCTCTTCAGAAGGAATGTCTCTGACTCCCATGTGGAACATATAAAGTTGGCTCCCATAATTCTTGGATCCTGATGGAATAAGTAGTTAGGGTAGTTAATATTAAAGGAAAAAACAGAGATTAGGTGAACTTTAAATTCTTGTATTCTTTGTCTCCAAATATTAAAGCTAGGCAAATGATAAAGTGAAGCTACCCATAACAGAAATATGAAAATTAGGGATTGAAGTTAATTTGAAAGTAAGAATAATGCCCTTTGTTGTTGAATTCAAAATGATGTTGATACATCAGGTGAGACTGTCAGTCAGCTGGAGATAAGTATGTGTGTATGGGTCTTATTTAAGTAGGACTAAATTTTGAGTTAGGAGGATGCTATGTTTACCATTAATTACTTATTATTATTTTAAGTTATATATTCACATATTAGTTATTTAAGTTATATATTCACATATTAAAGTACAGTGTTTTTCATTACACACTGGTATCAGTAAAAAAGAAAAATGCCTGATGCCTGGTCTATTTCCCCTTTAAAACACATATATGATATTCTGATGGTTGTTAATCATAGAAGTTATCTCAGAGTATTACCTCATCTAATTAAACCAAAAAAAATGAAAGTACAAAAACAAAACAAAACGAGGTTTAAGATAAAATATGCCTGGGCAAATTAGTGCAAAGACTGATCCACTTAAGCTATTAATATACAGACTATGGAGCCTTATTTTCACATGAAGTGTTTAGTAGAATCAGAACATCAGGGCGGCATGCACAGAGGGCATTCTTCCTCAGCAGTGAGAATTATCCTTTGCTTTTGGCCACTGCTACAGTTTAGATGTTCGCTGTGATGCCATCTGTTAAGGCTGATTGTGCAGTGACCTTAGGCAGTCCAAAACCTGTTCCATTGAGCCCATATATAGAGTTCTGGGTGGAAACCAGGAGGACAGATGGTAAGGTTGGAGATGAGGAACTTGTTTGTTACAGCTGATGAAAATCATCCTTCTTGCCAAAGTCATTAAATGTGATATCCTTGGCACAGCATTTCTCAGCAAATAGGGTGTCCCACTTGGTGGGTTAGCTGCAGGTACATTAAAGCATTCAACAGTCTCTGACTATTTAGGTTTGCCTAGTTCTTAACTTTCACATCCCCGACGTCCTAAGATTAAGTCAACGTTCAGCAACAGGACCCTTTGTGCTCAGTTAAATGCAGCATCTCGTATGTGTAGCTTTAAACACACACATGTCCAATGGGTAGTACAGATTGGACTATAATTCTCAGCTAATTGAACTAGTTTCAACTGAATGAATGGAACCAGAAAGAGGAAAAAGACTCCTATCAGGAAGCTGCATAAAAATTCAAATAAATGAATTAACTTCATATCCATGTATATATATGTATCATACACACTTCTCAATTCCAATCATTAAGAAAATGTATTAAAATCATTTCATAGGAAATAAATATGTATATGATTAGACAAGATAATTATTGTGAAGTAATTTTTACAACTTGAAAAGCAGAAAATTTGCTCATCTACATAGATATTTCATCTCTATGTTTGACAGCCTGAAATGCTACTCACTTGTAGAATTCATATCTAAGCTCTGTAAACTGAGGAATAATTTTAAAGCATTTTATTAAGCAAAGGATATTTAAAGAGAAAATTAAACGTGAGCAAAGTTGAAAGTATTGATTATGTCACTAATCAAATTTTCTGTTTCCTTAGAGGTTTCACCCTTAAGATAATGATATTAGGTCTGATTATGCATATTAGACATGCATCTTATTTTAAATATAGCTAGGAAAGTGGTATGATGTCAATCTATGGCTAATATATTTCTGGAACCTATATTGAAAAAGATATATGCTAACAAAGAAATATGTATTTCACTTTATTATTTATGCAACTTTCACCCATTTGGTTAATATATCTTAGATATCTTCCTATCTTTACATGGAGTTTTTCTTTTCCACTTTACTCTTTTATAAAAATTGTATTTATTTTTTATTCTTTATTGATTATGCTATTACAATTGTCCCAGTTTTCCCCCTTCCACCCAGCACCCCACACTCCCTCAGGCAATCCCCATACCATTGTTCATGTCCATGAGACATACATAGGTTCTTTGGCTACTCCATTTCCTATACTGTACTTTACATCCCCCTGGCTATTCTGTAACTACCCGTTTGTCCTTCTTAATCCCCTCACCTCTTCACCCATTCCCCCACAACCCTGCCATCTGGCAACCATCAAAACCCTCTCTGTATCCATTATTCCATCTCTGTCCCTATTTCTTTAGTTTGTTTTTTAGATTCAAATGTTGACAGATTTGTTTGTTTGTTTGTTTTTGCCATTTTATTGTTCATAATTTTTTTCTCCTTTTCTTAAAAAAGTCCCTTTAACATTTCATAAAATAATGGTTTGGTGATGATGAACTTTTCTTGGCTGGGAAGCTCTATTTGCCCTTCAATTCTAAATGATAGCTTTGCTGGGTAGAGCAATCTTGGCTGTAGGTTGCTGCTTTTCATCACTTTGAATATTTCTTGCCAATTCCTTCTAGCCTGCAAAGTTTCTGTTGAGAAATCAGCTGACAGTCTTGTGGGAACTCCCCTGTATGTAACTAATTTCTTTTCTCTTGCTGCTTTTAACATTCTCTCTTTATCTTTAACCTTTGGCATTTTATTCCTGATGTGTCTTGAAGTGGGCCTTTTTGCATCCATCTCATTTGGGGTTCTCTGTGCCCTCTGGACTGGCATGTCTAGTTCCTTCATCAAATTAGGGAAGTTTTCTTTCAATATGTTTTTTAAAGATTTCCAATTTCTTGCTCTTTCTCTTCTCCTTCTAGCACTTGTATGATGTGAATATTGGAATACTTGAAGTTCCAATATTCAGAGGCTCCTTATACTAACCTTGTTGTGTTTTTATTTTTGGATTCTGTTTTCTTCTTGTCATTCTGATTGGTTGTTTTTTGATTCCTTATGTTCCAAATCATTGATTTGACTCTCAGCTGTATTCACTGTACTGTTGTTTCCCTGTAAATTGTTCTTCATTTCAATTAGTGTCTGCTTTGTTTCTGACTGGATCTTTTTTATAGTGTTGAGGTCCTCATTAAGTTCCTTGAGCATCCTTATAACCAATGTTTTGAACTCTGCATGTGATAGATTGCTTATCTCCATTTTGTTTAGTTATTTTTTCTGGAGTTTTGATCTATTCTTTTATTGGGTCCATGTTTCTTTGTCTCTTCATTTTGGCAGCCTCCCTGTGTTTGTTTCTATATATTAGATAGAGCTACTATAACTACCTGTCTTGGTATCTTGGCCTAATGTAGTACCTCTCCTATAGGGTCCAGTGGCAGAGCCTCCCCTATCACCCAAGCTGGGTACTTGAAGTGCACCCTTTAAGTTGGTTGAGTATACTCTTCTCTTGTAGTTGAGGCTTGGTTGCTGTTGGCAGATCAATGGGATGGACTTACCCAGGCCAGTCAACTGCAAGGACTGGCTCTGACCACTTACCACCAACCTCCACCCTCCATGGTTGATCAGCTGTGCGAGGGCAACATAGTGGTCGTACAGGCTCTGGGGTATCCCAGGTAGTGCAAGGTTAGCCCCCACCTGTGTTTTGCCCATGTCCACCCTACATGAGCTATAAAACAATCTGAGATGGCTGCTATTTGTGCTGGACTTTCATATAATTTCCCTTCTAATCACATTGAAAATGTGAACTTTAGAAAAAATTTTTTTCCAAGTTATTTTGGTAAGTTCTTTTCTTTTAATTTTTTTAAAGTTACACTTTATATACAATATTATTTTATATTAATTTCAAGTATACAGCATAGGGTTAGATAATCATACTCTACAAAGTAGTTCCACTGATATTTCTAGTACCAACTGGCACCATACATAGCTAGTACAATATTATCGACTAATTATTATGCTATACTTTATATCCTATGACTATTTTGTAACTACCAATCTGTGTTTCTCAACCCTTTCATCTTTTTTACTCAGTCTCCCATGTCTCTCCACTCTGGCAACCATCAATCTGTTCTCTATATCTGTAAGTCTATTCTGGTTTTGTTTTTAAGTTTTTATTTTATTGTTTATGTTGTTTTGTTCCCACTTTGTGTTCCTTTCTCCACCTCCACACCCAGCTCTCCCCTCTCCCCACTCCAAGCCAATCCTCATATTATTTGCTATATTCATGAGTTGTACATAAATGTTCTTCGGTTAATCCCTTCATCATTTTTCATCATGTATTCACCTGCCCTTTCTGGAAACTGTCAGTCTGTTTTTTGTAGCTAAGCCTCTATCCCTATTTGTTTTGTTGGCTTATTGTGTTCATTAGATTTTGCATAGAAGCAAGATCATGTGGTATTTTTCTTTCAGTGACTGGCTCAATTCACTTAGCATAATGCTCTCCAGGTTCATCCATGCTGTTGTAAAATTTAAGAGTTTCTTTTTTTTACTGCTGCAGAGTATTTCATATACACAGATTTTTTTTTTTAAAGCCATTTCTCTACTCATGGGCATATAGGTTGTTTCTAAGTCTTGACTATTGTAAATAGCACTGCTATAATTATAGTGGTGCATGATTGCTTTTGTATTGGTGTTTTGGGATTTTCAAGGTATTTTCCCAGAAGTGGAATCACTGGGTCAGAAGGCAGTTCCATTTTTAATTTTTTAATGATACTCCATATTCTTTTCCACAATGGCTGCACCAATCTGCATCCCCACCAATAGTGTGCTAGAGTTCCCTTTTCTCCACAATCTCATCAACACTTGTTGTTTGTTAGTTTATTGATGGTAGCCATTCTGACAGGTGTATGGTAATATCTCACCGAGGTTTTGTAGCCATTCTGACAGGTGTATGGTAATATCTCACCGAGGTTTTAATTTGCATTTCTCTGATGATTAGTGATATTGGACATTTTTTTTTCATATATTTGGTGCTCTGTAAGTCCTCTTTGGAGAAGTTCTATTCAGGTCTTTTGCCCATTTCTTAATCTGGTTGTTTATCTTCCTAGTATTAAATTGTATTAGGTCTTTACGTATTTTGGAGATTAAACCCTTGTCAGATGTATCATTGGCAAAAATGTTCTCTATTACAGTGAGCTCCCTATTCATCTTGCTGCTGATTTTTTGTTGTTTATATTATTCTTCAGATTCCATAAATAAGTGAAATCATATGGTATTTGTGTCTCTCTGTCTGACTGATTTCACTTAGGATGATACCCACTGGTCCCATGTATGTTGTTCCAAATGATAAGATTTCCTTCTTTTTTATGGCTCAGTAATATTCCACTGCATATTTTTATCAGAGCTTTTTTATCCACTCATCTATTGATAACACTTGGGTTGCTTCTGTAGTGCAGCTATTGTAAATAATGCTGTAATGAATATAGGGGTGCATATATTCTTTCAAATTAGTGTTTTGGGTTTCTTTGGATATATACTCAGAGAAAAATGATTAAGTCATAATGCTGTTCCATTAAAAAATTTTCTATAAAGTTTCATGCATTCATTGCTTTTAACAAATATTAAGAAATTAGAATTTAAAAAATTGATTTGGAGAATTAAATGTAAAATTTATAAATGTAAAATTTGATTTGGTTAAGGCTCATCTTTTTACATTAAATTTATTGGAGTGATATTGGTTAATAAGATTATATAGGTTTCAAGCACAAATTTCTATGATGCATGATCTGTATATTGCATTGTGTGCCCAAAGTCAAATAATCTTTGTCACCATATATTCGATCCCTTTACCCTTTACTGCCCCAAACCCCCTTCTTCTGGTAACATGCTGTTGTCTGTATCTACAAGTTTTTGTTTGTTTTACTTATTTGTTGTTTGTTTTACTTATTTGTTGCTTTCAGTTTTATGTTCCAAATATGAGTGAAATCATACAGTTCTTAATTTTTTGTCTTAGTTTAACATGATATTCTCAAGGTCCATTCATACTGTCACAAATGCCAAAATTTCATTTTTATTTGTGACTGAGTAGTGTTCCATTGTGTATTTGTATACATCTTTAACCAATCATCTAGTTAAGGACAGTTCAGTTGTTTCCATGTCTTGGCCACCATGAATATGCTGCAATGAACATAGAGGTACATTTACCTTCATGAATAAATGTTTTCTGATTTTGGGGGTAGATATCCAGAAGAAGGATCGCTGGGTCATATGATAACTCTATTCTTAATTTTTTTCACAAACCACATATTGTTTTCCATAGTGACTATACCAGGTTACATTCCCACCAGCAGTGATTGAGGGTTCCACTAGTCATATTGATAATAGCCATTCTAACAGGTGTGACATAGCATCTCATTGTAGTTTTGATTTTCATTTCCCTAATAGGTAGTGAAGTTAAGCATCTTTTCTTATATTTGTTGGATAATTGTATGTTTTCTTGGGAGGATTATCTGTTAAGGTCCTCTGTCCATTTTTTAATTAAATGTTTGCTTGGTGTTCAGTTGTATGAATTCTTCACATATGTATTTTGGATATTAAACCTTTGTCAAAGCTATTGTTTACAAATATCTTCTTCTCCTATTTGGTTGGTTTTCTTTTTGTTGTTGTTCACAGTTTCTTTTGCCCTGCAGAAGCTTTTTACATTAATATAGTCTCATTCATTTATATTTGCCTTTATTTCCCTTGCCTTTGAGCAATTCATAAAGCCTTTCGTAATTTGATAAGTTCAGTATCTGTATTTTCTCCTATTTAATTTATTGTTTCAGATCTTATATTTGTAACTTTGACCAATTTTGAGTTACTATTGTATATGAGAACAAATTGTAGTCTAGTTTTATTCTTTTGCATGTGGCTTTCCAATTTTCTCATCACAATTTATTGAAAAGGCTTCCTTTTCTTCATGGTATATTTTTGGCTCCTTTGTCCAAAATTATTTGTGCATATACACGTGGTTCTGTTTCTGGGCTCTCAGGTCTGTTCCCTTGGTCTGTGTATCTGTTTTTCTGCCATTAATAAGATGTTAAGATTATCATCACTTTGTAGTATAATTTGAAGTCAGGTAGTGTGATACCTCCAGCTTTGTTCTTGTTTTCTCGGGATTGCTTTGACTCTTTGGGGTCTTTTGTGGTGCCAGGCAAATCTAATTTTTTGTTTGGTTCTGTTTCCTTAAAAAATGTCACGGGAATTTTGATGGGAATTGCATTAAATCTGCATATTGCTTTGAGTAATATGGTCATTTTAACTGTGTTGTTTCTTCCAATCCATAAACAAGAAATACCTTTCCATTTCATTGTGTATTTTTCAAACTCTTTTAATAATGCTTTGTTGTTTTTGGTATACAGGTCTTCCATATCTTTTAAAAATTTTATTCCTAGGTATTCTATTTGTTTCATTGCAATTGCAAAAGAAATTTTTTTTCATTTCTTTTTCCTGAAATTTCATTGTTAGTATACAGGAAAGCATTAGATTTTTATACATTAATTTTTTATCCTGCAACTTTGCTGTGTTTATTGTTTCTAATAGTTTTTTGGTGGAGTCTTTAGGGTTTTTATAGGAAGAATTATGTCATCTGCAAAAAGTGACACTTTCAGTTCTTCTTTTCCAATTTGGATCCTTTTATGTCTTTCTCTTGCTTGATTGCTTGGGCTAGGACTTGCAGTACTATGTTGGCTAAGAGTGGTAAGAGTGGAGATCCTTATCTTTTTCCTGATCTTAGAAGAAAAGCTTCCAGTTTTTCCAACATTGAGTATGATATAGCTGGGGGTTTGTCATATACGGCCTTTATTATTTAGAGGTACTTTCCTTCTACACCCATTTTTATTGAG
This sequence comes from Carollia perspicillata, assembly GCA_004027735.1. Lineage (NCBI taxonomy): Eukaryota > Metazoa > Chordata > Mammalia > Chiroptera > Phyllostomidae > Carollia > Carollia perspicillata. The sequence goes on along the minus strand of PVKM010013714.1, from coordinate 2,807 downwards.
TGCTTTTATTATAAATGAATGTTGTATTTTATAAAATGTTTTTATGCATCTATTGATAACATCATATGACTTTTTTCTTTATTTTGTTAATGTATTGTATTACATTGATTGATTTGCATATGTTGAGCCATCCTTGTGCCCCTTGAGTGAATCCCATATGACTGTGATGCATTATTTTTTAGTATATTATTGTATTCAATTTGCTATTATATAGTTTAGGATTTTGGCATCTGTATTTATCATAGATATTGGTCTGCATTTCTCTTCTTTTCTGTTGTCCTCGCCAGGTTTTGGTATCAGGGTTAGGCTGGTGTCATGAAATGTGTTAGGAAGTATTGTCTCTTCTTAGATTTTGTCTTTTGTTTTCTGGTAGCTTTGTGCTTTCATTGGTTCTTTTCCTTTGTGTTTTTCTGTCATTTTTGTTTGGTGGTATTCCATACTTCTTTCCTCTGTTTCCTACTCATTTAAGCCATGAGATTTTTGTGTGTGTGATTACCATTAGGTTTATGAAAATGGAAGTTTCATATAAGCAGTATTTTTTTCTTTTGAATGCATCCAATCTCCACCCCCCTTTGGGAATTCAGATCTTTGCCTCCTCGTCTTTTATATTTTTGATGTCATGAATCATCTCTCTTCATGCTGTGAGTTTGTTGGTTATCTTACTCATAGTGTTGTGACCTTCAGTTGTTTCACATAGAATAACCACCTTGAGTATTTCCCACAACGGAGCTCTTCTGGTTGTATATCCCTTCAGCTTCTGTGTGACTGGGAAAGTTTTTATTTCTTATTTATATCTAAAGGATAACTTTGCTGGATATATTATTCTTGGCTGGTAATTTTTCTCTTTTAGTAATTTAATATCTGGTTCCACTCTCTTCTACCTTGTAGGGTTTCTGCTGAGAAGTCCAATGATAACCGAATGGGCTTTCTTTATTGGTTATTTTACTCTTTTTCCTGGTGGCCTTGAGAATCCTTTGTCACTAATTTTTGACTGTTTTAATAAAATGTGCCATGTAGAAGGACTTTTTGGGTTGAGGTAATTAGGTGTTCTGTTTGTGCGTTTAATTCAAGGATCTGGCTCTTTCCATAGGTTTGGAAAATTCTCATCAACTATTTGTTTAAATAGGTTCTCCATGCCTTTCTCCCTCTCTTCTTTTTCTGGTGTGCCTATTATTCTCATATAGCTCTTTCTGATGGAATCAGAAAGCTATTTCATTGTTTTAGGCTCACATCTCTCTCTTCTCTCTGCATCATTTCTAGATTTCTATCTGCAAAATAACTAATTCTTTCCTCCATCTGGTCAGTTCTATTTCCTGTGCTTGCTGGTTTATTCTTTATCTCTTTTACTGAACTGTTCATGTTCAGAGCTTTTATTTGGTTCTTTTTAAAAGTTTAAATCTGTGGTAAATTATGTGTTTTGTTCATTGCTTTGTTTCTGAGTTCATTAAACTGCCTATCTCTGTTTTCTTGCATCTCATTGAGCATTTTCAGAACTGGAGCCTTTAACTGTCATTTAAATCACGTTTCCATGTATTTAAATTTACTTTTATGGATATTTCCATTTTCTTTCTGAGCTGCCTCATTATATTAGTTATTCATGGTATTTGATGGATTCCTTCTCTGTCTAGATAATTTTTTATATGTGAGTGGTGGCACTTCTCTAGATTGATAAGTCTTTTTATTATTTTCCAGTAGGTGGCGCTGAATCACTTTTTTTAAGCTTTCTTGCACTGTTCTGGCTTTTTAGATCTCTGCAGTGTGGTGGAAAATGGCCTGTGCCCCCTTGAATGGTGGGCATCTCCTTTGTGTTTGGTTGCCTTGGTCTCAGGAGACCAACCCCATAGGGGAAAGTGGTGGGCAATGAGGTTCCGAATCTGTGAAATCCTAGTGCTGTCTCCTGAAGCCAGACCTGGTACCAGCAGTGCAGCTGCAATGTGTGGGGGGTGGAGTGATCTGGGAGTCTGTCCTCTCCCTTTATTGGTTTAATCTCTCCGTAGTGGTGACTGCAGACCTCTGTGACATCTCTGTGTCTCCAGCCAACCCTGGGATTAGGCGCCAAGTGCACCTGTCACTCAGTGAAAAAGTGTTTCTGTGGGACTAGTTTTGGGGTTTGCAGATAATGTGCTCTGCAACCCAACACTCACTGCCACAGCTTCTTCTGGGGCCTGCCGCTAGCTCTGGGCGGGTGAGGGGAGGCATCCAGGTTCCATGGCTTTCTTTCAGTCAGGAATGCAGATCGCCAGGAAACTGTGACCACAGCTCTGTGCTTCCTCCCTGCTCAGGTCATTGGGCTCAGCCACAGCTTGTATTGCCCACGGCTGAAGGAATGCTCACTGAATCTGTTTTCCTGGCTCATGGCTGTGCCAGCAGCAACTTGATTCCACTGGTCTCTGACCTGAGCCCCTAGGTGAGCTCCCAGGCTATGAGCTCTGACCTATGTGGGCCATCTCAGCTCTTTTCCCTTCCCACCTCTCTAGTTTGCCCATCTTCTGATGTTTCGATGTATGCATCTCTCAGACATTGAGCAGGGGATCCTTTGTTGAATTATAGCTGTTCAAATTGTTGAAACTTCAAGGAGTGAAACAAGGGGCTCTTTTATTTTATGACTCCTCTGATGTCGCCCTCCCAAATTTTTAATTGTTTGAGGAACCCCATACTGCTTTCCACAGTGCCTGCACCAGTCTGCAGTCCCACCAATGGTGCTAAAGGGTTCCCCTTTCTCCACATCCTCACCAGCATTTGTTGTTTGCTAATTTATTGATGATATCCTTTCTGGCAGGTGTGAGGTGACACCTCATTGTAGTTTT
>PVKM010013713.1:0-29931 GCA_004027735.1 Carollia perspicillata | reverse complement strand
TTGTTTCCTTTCTACCTTGGTTATTGATGTTGATCCCAAAACAGGAGAGGGGTTTCATCTGTGAAACCAAAGTCTCAGGTGCTAAGGCATCTGTTTGCCTGAGCTTTTCCCCTTGCTAAATAAACCTAAATGACAGGTTGTTCTCTCCCTGCTTATGGTTCCTAATTCCTAACTGTGTCCCTCCATAAACTCTGCCAGGAAAAGAATTCCCTGGGTGCGCCTGCCTTCCCCTGACAATGAATTGCTGTGTTCCCTTGTCTTATGTAAATACATGACGGCACAGTATTTACCTAGGACCAGGAAACAGACATTCACCCTCCGTTCCCCGGCCACGCTTTCGGGCACCAGGGTCCACGCCTCAGTGCTGGTCTGCTCCGACAGGAGGCAGACCAAGACGACCCGGCCCAGAACCCCCTGAAGGACTGTTAACTTTGGCTCTTGTCAGAGATGCTGACCTTGCACAGACAAGTCCGGCGTCTCTACCTCGGTTTCCTCACCTGTACAAGAATGCCTCCTCCCAAAGCAGTTCAGAGCATAAATGTAAATGACTAGGGACGGCTGTCAAGGCCTTCATAAAAATGCTAAAAGAAACAGACATAACTCACCTCCTCTCTGGCGGTGGCAGTTCCTTCCCCTACCCTAAAATTTAACCTCCCAACCCCAACCTGAGGAAGAATGACATTCTTGAAATGCTTCCCACTAAGTTCCATCCCGAGGGAGGAGAATTTATGGTTCTGTGTCAAATGTCAGTGATCTGCGATCTCTCTAGTGACCGGCATGACTGTATCTTGAAAGTGAACGGAGTGCAGGTGCAGGCAGGAGGCTCACGTGGTCCCAGCGCCCTGGGCTGGGGGGGGGCTCGCCACAGCCACACCTGCTCCCAGCAACTGCTCTGAGAAATACAGGGATCTAAACGCAGTGAGGCGGTCATTCAGGTAGTTTCTGCGTCCATCTTTACGAGCATCTTCTACACCAATAATCACAGACGCCTGTAACCAGTCTGGTTCTTAATGCAGAAAATGATAACAGTTGTGTGGGTGGGTCAAGAGGGGAGTGTATGTGTGAAGTGAGTCTATCATTGTACACACTTGATTACCATCTGTTGTTTCAATGACTTTTAATTACTTAACATGCAATTCTCAGTGCTGAGAATATATTTAAAAGTGAGCTGCCCCACTCAAGTAGTTTCCATGTGTTGAGGGTGGGGGAGAGGGGGGAGCAGGAAACAGAGTTACCAAAATCGGGTCACAAAAACAGTCCTGAGCCTCATACCTGCTTCACGTGGCTGGCACTGATTTATTTCTTTATTTTTGTGGTAAACTTGAGCTTTTAAGTTGACCGAAAACGTAGAATTGGCCAAAACATTTTTTTGACCTGGATTAGTAGCTTTTCATAAAAATATGGTAACATCTGGCAACACTGTTCTGACTAACATTCATGCCCAGCCTTAGTGCCGAGCAGCAGCCACCCCTGCAGGTGGGGCCTGTGCTCTCCCCGTGAACACAGTCCCATTGCTCGGTCTGTATCGCACCCTGTCTGCCTCGGTATCAGTGGTATTCACTTGGCCCTTACTGGCACTTGAGGCAGAGACACCTGATGGACATCAAGGAGTTTCCCACGTGGCAGATGCTTATAACAATCTGTTCAATAAATGAGCCAATGAGAAACCAAACTTGAAGAACACCTGAGTAGACAAGCCCCAAATATATTTCAGTCTGGTTCTGAGAGCAGTTACTTTTTCTACCATCAATTTCACAGATGTATTAAGGTATATTTTCAAATGGATGCACGACATTTTAAAAGGACTTGGCATCGAGGAAGCTTCAAGTATACCAATGTTCACTCTCTGCTAACTCACAGCACACACCTGGTACACAAGTTTGCCTGTGAAGCCTGTCGACAGGTGCACAGCCAGCCGCCGTTCTCGGGCAAAGCCAGACCAAATACCACATCGTTGTCTGCAATACGACAGGCTTTACATACTCTACGAATTCTCTTTTTCATCTGAAAAGCTGACTGTACCCGAACCTACTGCTTTAAAAATTACTGAAAACTGGTCTTGAGTGGAGGAAATGAGGCAGACCAATGGCATGATTTCTTCTCGATGGCTTTAAACTTACTCCATAGAGGTCAGCAGAGCACCAACCCCAGTCCACACACTTCTACCAAAGGCTGCAGAGACAGGCTCGTGCAGGACAGGACCCCTTCAGAACGGGAGGCCCCCTGAGAGGGGACAGGGCCTCTCCACAGAAATGTGTCTGCACCTGTAAGCAGAGCAGGACTCACTGGGAAGCTGCACGCCGTTAAGGGGGTGAAGTGAAATCTGTCACTAGGACTAAGCCATCACACTCCCTAAGTTTTTCACGAAAATGACAAACCAGGGAGCCCTCTGCCATTTTTTTTTTCTGTAAATGAGCCAGAGTGGAGACAGGAAAAGAAACAAGCTTCTTTTGCCTCATTTTTCCGGGTGGCCCCAAGAAAACATCCATGAAGCAAAATCTGTCAGATTTAATGTTTAAAAACAGCAGCAGTGAAAAATATGAAAGAGGATGTGAGAAACTAACCGGCAGGTGTTGCAGCACGTGACCTCTGTCCCTGCTCCTATTAGCAGTGTCCGTGTAAGTCCTTGCTGTCCGAGGATGTACATTAGCACCTGTTTTGAAACAGCTCTGAAAGCAGCTGGGGGAAAACACTCATCAGATACAGCGAGTCGGACGTTCTGTGTACTCCTCGCTGTCCGTCATCCCTCCAAGGCTGTCACAACCAGGCCTGACTGCTTCCAGCAGGCAGCTCCCTCCCATTAGAGCGCTGGACCTTCGGGGTCGAGCCATTCGTGGCTGCGCACCAGAAGAACAAATCTGTTCTTTCTGGAAGACGAAGAGATTTCCAGCCAATCTGCTGGATTCCGCTAATGCGGCTGATAATGCCAAGACTATAACGGGGAAACTGCTCTGGACTTGAAATGCGGCCTGCTCCGTGGCTCCTAGGGCATGCCCAGCTTTGTCAGAGTTTCCAAACCCCTGCAGCGGAGGTGCTCGATCCTGGCTGCACGTTAGGGCCACGTGGGGAGCTCGCAAACTCACCAACACTCGAGCCTCACCTGACTCAAATTAAACGAGACTCTCCCTCCCCCGAAGGTGATTCTAAATGTGCAGACAGTGTTGTTGAGAGCCACAGATCTAGGAGGATTAAAGTTAAAAAAGGGAACAGAACCGGAAGGGAAATGAAAGACGCAGAGTGAAGGACTCCAGGTTGCTGTGAAGGGGCCCCTCCCCACACAATGACTACACACCTACCCTCCGCCTCCCAGGACCGCCCAGACCTGCCCATTCCTCCCCTGACCCAGCGGTCCCGCACCCTCTTTCCACCCGAAAATCCTTCACTTACTCATCATCCAGTTGTTGTTTTTTAAGCTACTAAACTAAAAGTAGCTTCAGCTTTCCGGAGAATCCTTGCTTCTTACAAAATGGTTATTTACTTAAAGGTAAGATAAAATAAGATGCGTGCTGTCCTCTCATCTCATTACTGGCTCTTCGAACAATTAAACCTGATTGGAAAAGAGAAAGGCGTCTTGTTTCAAGTACGACCATCAGCGTGGGTACGCTGGCCTCACCCATACAACTTGCTCCACGTGTGCTGAAAACGCCAACACTCCTGAGAGCACTGAAGACAGTCAGTACCCATCAAAGGCCAGTTCGGGAGGTAAAACGGATTGTTGAAGATTATGTACGCTGACACTTACTCGTGGTTGCCTTCTAAATAATGTTGTGATTGGATAAGTCACCACAGCTACCCTAGGAGAAGAGGGGCTGAAAGGGGCTATCTGGCGGTGGTACGTGGAGGCTCGGAGCCCAGAAAAGGGAAGCAGGAAGGTAGGCAGGGTGGAGGGGCCAGGAGGAGAGAGGAAAAAATGAGCACTGTCCCTGCAGGGTGTGACGGCAAGGGCTCTGGGTAACACGCCAGCGGCTGTAATCACCACCATCCACAGGCCAAACCCTTACACATAGCTCAGAGATTCAACTTTTTTCAAAAGTTAATTTTTTAAGGCAAAACCCAAGTTAATAAAATGTTCCAGTAATCCCCTATCATCAAATTTTGCTCAATTTGTGGTATGGAACTCCATTTATTCGTATTTTTAGCTACGAAGTCAGGGCCTGCTTCCTTCCAACCATTTGCTCATCCTCCCCCCGTGCATGGTGTCCCACACAAGTGCCCTGTCCCAGACCCCCGCCACTGGGGTCCCCTGAGCTCTGCTTGAACTTAGGAGACCACGGAAGAATGGAACACAAGTCAGTGTTTCCAAATACAGGTGACATTTAGGCCTTTCCACGGCTCCTCTTCATGACCTGGATACTCAAGGAGACTGGCCACAGAGGCGGCTGAGTGGGTGTGCCACCTCTTTTATTACCATATCTCATATCGCATAGTTTAATTTCGTGTCATTTGTGGCGTATGGCTGGATTACAAGAAACAAAATGGAATCAAAGAAAACAGGGAAGAAAAAGGAAGTGGAGTCATTGGTACCCCTCTGTGGTAGCCAAAAAGTACATTATAAAACCAAGATTGAACCGTTGGTTAAAAAAATTATTTTGACTTCGATTACACAGCTGGGCTGGCTTGTGAATATGGTAATAAGTATAACCTTTAGAATGGAAGGCAGGATGAGCAGATGGAACCTAATTAATAGTGAAAAATTACTAATCTGTCTTCCTAAGAGGAAGAAAAGTCAGTCACACTTTACAAAGAAATTTCTCTGTATAATTTAATAAACACAGGACTCACTAGACCACTGGGGGCTCATTATGAAATGGATATGTCTGATGTGAGCCTATACCAAATCCCAATAATTAAAATCACCTCACCCTATCCTATAAAGTTTAAATATACCATTAACATGAAACCCAATTGTAATATATTGCCATGCACCCTTTTAAATCCATTATTCAGTAAATATCCTTTACAGAAAAAGAAGCAGTAACTCATTTTTAGGAAACCGAAAAAGGGAAAGATGAAATTAATTTACTATAAGCTCAACTGTATTATTTCTCGGAAATTATAACGCTTTTTTACAGAAGGGTTCATGTCACGGTGGCCTCCCCACCACGCTCCCAGGAACACCGGTTCCCCTCGGAACCCACACTATAGTCCAGCAATTGGATGAAAAGCCCGAGTATGATGCTGAGTGACATAAGCCAGCCACAGAAAGACAAATTCCATGGATTTCACTCCTATGTGGCATCTCACGAACGAAATAACAAACGAAATAAAAACAGACTCATAGATAAAAACACAGACTGACAGCTATCAGAGGGGAGGGGCTAAGGACATTGGGTGAAAAAGGTGAAGATATTAAATAGAAACAAAACAAGCACAACAAAACCTGAAACCTCATAGATAGACAACTGTACGGTGATTACCAGAGGAAAGGGCGGGTGAGGAGGTAGAAGAAGATAAAGGCAGGACAAATGGGGACGGAAGGAGACTCGACTTGGCGTGGCGGACACACAATACAACATACTGATGATGGGTTACAGAATTGTACACCTGAAGCCTATAATCTTGTTAACCAATGTCACCCCAATAAAGCATTAAGGAAAGATTGAAATACATACATACATGCATGCGTACAAGTTAAAAAGGAAGAAAAAAACAGCACAGGACCCAAATCAAAGACCGAGAGTTCATCATCAGCTTTGAGACTACTAGCTGTGTAACAGGGGTTTTAATGAAGCCTTCCAATCCTCCATTGCCTTATCTCTAAAGTGGGGCTAAAATGCATACTTCCAAGTATTTGGCACCTACGTATTTAATAAATCGTATCTATTACAAGAAAATGATATGTAGAGCTTAACATGTAAAAGTGAACAAAGGGGCACCTATATTGCTAAGTGATAAGCAAAAGGGCTTCTACTCCTAGCAGGTGATAACGAAAAGACTCCAAATATTTATTTTTAAGTTGTCTAAAACAATACTTCCTGATTTCGACTACTGCTTATCAAAACAAGACTGAGAAATAAAATTCAAGGGTAAGAAGTAAAGCTCTAATTTTACTTAAAACCAAATAGTTACAAGAAAATGTAATTTTCTTAGTGCAAAGTGGTAACAAACCTTTTTTATTGATTATCAGTAATAACCTTGATCATTTCAAACACAGGCCAAATTTATCTTTGGCCTCAAACTGTTTGAAAAGTTATTCAAGATGTAAAATTGAAATTTCTCTATTTCCTGGCAATAGGAGACATGTGGCATTAGCGGGCTTGTACCACGTTCCTCTATCTGCCCCATCCAAAGCAGACAAACCAGAAACTCTGAGGACTCTATTTTTGCCTCCACTAAGACTTTATATTCTGAGAAAATCAGCAAAAAGTAAGCCCTAAAGTGAAATCTCACTGGTACTTCACTAGTTTGACCAAAAACAAAAAAAAAAAGAAAAAAAAACCAATCCAAGAATCCATCAAAAACTGGACCAGGTAGGTCAGGACCACAGAACTCCAGCACTCAACATCCGGTTCTGGCACTTAGTGCGCTGTGTGGCCTCGAGTAAGCTACATAACTTCTCCCAGCTTATTTCCTCACCTGTAAATCGGGGTTAATAATACTTTTTTTCAGGACTTGTGCAATGACTAAGCGAGATAATACAGTTGAACAGCTAAGCACGTAAAAATTACTTAAGAAAATAGCTTATTATTTTAAAATACGATTTAAAATATTTTTAAAACACCCATGAAAAAGGAATTTAGTAAGGGAAACGAAAGCTACTATTTTAATCCTTTTAAACCTAAAATGTCCTGCCAAAATGAAACTACCCTGTATACATGCATAGTATAAGGTACACGTGAGTAGGCAAAGAGAGATAACACATATAGCCTCGTTGTGGTCAAATTTGGTTTCCATCAGAAAACCTAACAAATTCCAAGTAATCTCCTACTCAGCCAACATTACTTGGAAATGGATTCCTCTTCCACAAAATTATTTCCTTCCACTGGCACTGACCCATCACCACAAACATCATCTAGGTTTTTTTCTTTTTTTTCGGAGCACTGAATTAGTAGCTGGATGCAAGAGCTGAAGAACATCTTGAAACACGGCCATATTGTATATAGCTTGGAAAAATATTACTTTTCACAAACAAAAAACTTGGCTAGAGGAAAGGAAAAGAGAAGATTAAAACAAAAGATCTCCAAGTAAAAAGTGTAGAAAAGGAATTGAAACAAAAACACTGAGAATTAAGTGTCCTCGAGCCCTGTGCATTGTTGCTGCTTCCAAGAGATGCATTTTGAATATAACAAGATGAATTTCAACAGACCATGAACCAGATATTTTCAACATGATAAAGGGGAAACGATATATATTCAATTTTTACAAGCACTGAGTGAGCAGAAAACTGAAAATTCTTCAGCTGCTGATAATGTGCTGATAGAAGTGCATCCCCCAACAGAATTCCTAATGAGCTGCCAGGAAAATGGAGGAGTATTAAATAACCTAGAGAGAACAAATGATATATAAAGCACGCTACCAACAGGTTAAATTACATAAGCACACTAGCACAGATATCTAATAACTTCTACAGCCATTTTCCTATTTGTGAATGAGGAAGTCATTAAAAATCATTTGAATAATTTATTCAGCCATTTACAATAACCTTTACAAGCCCTCAAAGACAACAGAAACTCATAAAGTAATACATGTAGGAGATAATGTAGAGCACCTACTATTTCTGCTAGTTAACGCGTGCCTACCGTGACTCAGACACCGTGCCGGGCACGTCACATCCCTCACAACCCATCCCTCACTAACACGAAGACATTAACCACATATTACCCAGGAGGAGGAAGAGGAGTTATTTTTCTTACCTGAAGTCCTGCCCTCGGGTCTGCATTATATTTAGCATCTTACTCATAATGACTAGCTCTGACACCAATCTGTATGAAACAGTAAATGCTCCAAAGGACAGATGATATGCAATAAACTGAATTTATCTATAATTGGAGGAAATTAAATTCTGGGAAAAGACTAGTTGTGCTTAAATACAGAAAGAGCAAGGTTCATAATGGATGACAGATTGTGCAAAACCAGATGTGATGGGAAATACAAGGGAAAAAAAGGCCTGGAGAACAAAACATAATTATCCCCTTAAAAGTTTACAATCCCCCGTTCCTCTTCCCATTCCCCTTTCCTTTCCTTTCAAAAAGCTATGTATTATAAATAAACCTACAAAGCAACTTTTGAATCCATAAATACACAGAGCCCAGCATATAAAAGGTCTATAAAAGTCAAAATTCAGAACCAGAATTATGGACCCTGCCTGACCAGTGTACTGTGACACTAATTTGTTGCTCATCCAGTTACATTTATCTTCTCTACTCTTAAAGTACAATATAACATGTTTCATTCTTTTTCTGTAAAGTAACCAATAAGCTAATTAAAATGTTAATATTTCATTGTACGGCGAAATACCAGAAAGCTCAACTCTTTAGCTAAATCTGAATGTGGAGTACTTCTTCTTAATTATATCCACTGTGTTTTAGCTCAACTCGCTGAGTTACAGATGCCCGAAGGAGCCAGAAGGGAGACGGAAATGAAATACAGGAAGTCTGGACTGGGGGCATCCTGCAGTTCAAGTCATTGCTTCCTTAGTCAGCAAGTAGTGTGAGAATATTAAGGCAGAAAAAGAATCATGCTTTTTTTTACTCAGTTTCACAGCGGCTTACAAAGCCTACAAGGAAATGGGCAAGGAAACAGGATAAAGATCAGTAGGCATGTATTTGAAATGATGTATGTACAAGGTATTCATTACAGCATTATCTGCACAGCAAAATACTGCACAGAACCCAAGGGGCCATCACTAGGGACCACCTAAATAAACTATGGCACCTCCACACAGTAAAATGGTATGGAGTTGGAAAGAATAATGAGGAAACTCTCTATGCATTGATATGGAAGGATCTCAAATTTAAAAAGGAAGGTACAAAAGAAAGTATATAATATGCCCCAAGTATAAAATGCTTTGAGTAGGAAAATACAGTTTATAAAAATATATTAGTATGTGCTTATATTTGCACAAAAAATTAAATACTCAAAACACTAATAAAAGAGGTTCTCTGTAGGGGTAGTGGGAAATAGAGAAGCAAAGACTAGATAAAAGGCAAGACTTCTTTGTATATTGTTCAATATATCTATTTTTAAACACTTGAATGTATCAACTATAAAAATATAAAGTAAGAAGTTCTGTAGACAATTAAAAATTGAGAGAAAATTTTTGATAATATGTATTCATCATAAGTATCACTGTAGCCTAGAAGGACTTATCAAGTATTTTATAAAAAGTAGCTACCTATAGAGCAGGTAACAAAACTCTAGAGAGTCGATGAGGAAAGAAGAGTTTTCCAGGACATCTCATTGTAGTGGCTGCTTAAAAGACTCCAGTGAGGGCTCTCGTCTTCAGAACCACCTTTCTTTCCCAGGGCATGCCTTGCAGACACTCAATGGCAGCTGCCTCTGGAAACATGCTGGGGAAAGCCTAAAAGTATCATACAGTCCCAAGCAGCAGCTTCCTTTCAGAACTCTCCCCAATCTCTAGAAAACCTTCCATACCCAGGAAAAATGACTGTGAAGGAGGCAGACTCAAGAAGTGATAATTAGAGCAGAACCCAGAATGACAGAAGAACTTGACTGCTGAAGTTGCTTATGATGTCATCCTGATGACGAGTAGGAGTGATCGGTGTCGGTCAGGGTTAATCACAGGCTACACCCCAGAGGAAGGGAATTGGTGCCAAAGGTTTGAAGGGGACAAAAGAAATAATGCCAAGTTGACAAGAGATGAGTTGCAGTAAGATTTCATAGGGCTGTGTAAATAGAACTGTGGCACAGAGCTGAAATGTGGGCAACTGTAATGGCATGCATTTAAGGAAAATGAAAATAAATTACACTTGGAGGATGATCCGTGGGCTACGAGGTGTCAGTTCCAACCCGAGAAGAGGAACTGCTGGCCACTGATGACTATTCTCTAAAATTTACAACCTAGTATACTGCCGTAAGCAAAGGACCAACAACAAACCAAAGGCTTTGTTTATTAAAATGTTTGCCTCTTAATGTACAAATCCGAAGTGGGTTTATACCTGACATTCTATCTTAAATCTGGACCCTACCTCCTAAAGGGCTGAAGACAATACAGAGGAGAGAACTATTGGGTTGGCCAAAAAGTTCGTTGAGTTTTTTCCGTATGATGGCTCTAGTGGCACTTAGTTGTCTTCACCTTCATTTGAAATAATTTTGTTAGATTGTATGGTAACAGTTTAACAAAACTGGTGGATATTTGTGCAGCCATTTTAATATTGAAATAAAAGAAAATATGCTACATTTTCAGAGTATGCTTTATTATCTCAAGAAAGACTGAGATAATAAAGGTTGAGAATGGTTGAGAAAGGTTAAAAATGCAACTGAAATGCAAAAAAAAAAGGTTTTTACAGTTTATGGAAAAGGTGCTGTGACTGATCGAACATGTCAAACACGGTTTGTGAAGTTTCTTGGTACAATTCACATTTTCACCAAATAATTCTTTGCTATGGAGCTGTATTATTTATTGGAAGATGTTTAGCAGCACCTCTGGCCTTTATCTACTAGAAGCCAATAGCGGGAGATAGCCGACACACTCAAATAGCCAAGTCAATAAAGTTATTGGGTAAAATGAAAAATGTGTTTTGTATTTTACAGAAAAAGTAAATGGACTTTTGGCCAACCCAATAAAAGTGACTTCTAAGCAGGTTTAGAGTGTTTCATGGGAAATATATTCACGATATGGTACTACTAGACACAAAGACTATTTGAAGTATGTTTCAATGGAAGGAATCCTTTGACTGTCTACCATCCTTTGCCCTGTTGGCCACAAAGAACTCACAACGCAGCCCTGCCTCTATCTCAGTTCTGAGGTCCACTGGCAGGGCTGACAGAGGGGAAAGCTCAAGGGAAGATCGTGTTAACCACACGGTGCAGCCGCAGAGAAGCACGAGGTAATGCACTACAGTCTTCGTTCACCAGTCCTTGGGGCTGCACCATCTTCTTAGGACTGAAGAAATAAACACGATTCTGAAAATTCAACTCACGTGAATCAAGCATAAAAGAGTAAGCAAGCTTAGAAAATCTGTACAATTTAATCTCAAGAAGACTATGAAATAATATGAAAAACTTATCAGTTGATTAGGTGGGTGAGGCAACAATCATCTTTGTAAAGAGTCCATAAAATTTAAACACAGAAAGGGTTGCCTGCAACTGACATTAAAAGCGCTGCCTAAGGGTGAGAGTGTAAACTAAGCACTTACTGGTTGCTACACACTGTACCAAGTCCTCTAAGTCCCTAAACTCACATTTTCTTCTTTTACTTTTGATTAACACCTCTACAGAAACAAGGAGAAAAAAAATAGATGATTTGTGGAGGTGACCTGGAGCCCTGAGAATGTGACTGCATGACGATGACACGTTGAGATAATGAACTATACATGCCAAAACACTTATTAAGCACATTAGACGTTTTCTCAAAAACCTATGGTTTTGGAAAGAGTAATTCATAGCTTTCTAGGAACTAATTATTATTCTCTTCTGAGCTTTAACGCATGCATTTAAATTTTCCTTAATTTACTGAATGCTTACAATGAGCGTTACTACGAATTTAACACTCCAGTTAATCTAGGGAAAGAGATCAGCACTCACAAGAAGCAAAAATGAAGTGAGAATTTGTGATCACTCAAGAAATGTGTACGTTATTCATGGAATTCAAAGCAAAACCATGTCAATACAAGTAGCCCTTTCAACAACCTCTATATAATTCAGAAGTTAGCTCTGAAAAATCAACAGAAACTTCACTTATTTCCTAAAACCCAGCCTTTTATAGAATATTGGTAATTCCAAATACTGTGGAGTGGCAGTGAGCAGGGTTTAGGCTTCATTCCTTCTAAACGAGCCTGATAATGTGTGTGGATGTATAGTCCCAACAACCATTCCAAGAAAGAAAAAAAAGGCAAAGAGAATATGGGGAAAAGACAGAAATCAGAGCCTGTTAGATGATTTTAGAAGGGAAAGTAGAATTGTTTCTCATTTTGGAGTCAAAATTTAATCAGGAAACCCAGAATGTCAGGAACAATACAAAGGAACATTCGAGCGAAATGAACAAGGTGATTACAAAGCCCACACACTTTAACGAGAAAGTGGTCAGCCCTGCTTCTCCTCCACACCAAAAATCTCGTAGGAGGGGGATAGGACTAATATCTGACTTAATTACCCAGTAATTGTTATCTGGAGGCAACCAGAAGTCCTCAAACTGGTCCCAGGTTATAAACAGAGAAAGAAAAGAAAAAAGCAATTTGGGATTCTGGAAGTTGGAGCAGGCTCCTGGTGATTAAAAGGGGCAGAAGAGAATAGAAATAATCAAAAGGGAGGAAAAAGAAAGAAAAAAAATACTAATTAGAAGAGCACAGTGACAAGAGGCTGTGAGCTTTGGTATAAAAGCCCTAGACATTGGCAGGAGGCAGGAGAACCAGCCATCTGGGAAAAATCATACGAAAGTCGGGCTAACCCTATAGACCTCAAAGGCTCCGGAGAGCATTCCAGTATTACCAAAGAGTTCAATAACTGGTGTTCTTAATGAGGGTCCTGGTTCATTGAGAAAACTCAACATACTTTACTGGACCATGTCTGGTAATGACTGTGACATGTTAGAACCATTTGCAAGGAAAACAGTTGTAACTATTTCATTGTTTAAAGGATTAAGCAGATTTAGGCAGAATTCCTCCTTCCTGAACTCTCTGGATAAATTAGTTACTACGAGGAACGTTGTAGATGTAGATGTATCAAAGTGTCACTATTCCTTTGAGTGGAATTCCACAGGCCCCCTCAATCCCATTCTTAGAAGGAAAAGAGTACGCAGAATTGATTATGTATCTCCAAGAAAGTATCAGGGCAATTTTTACTCCTTACTTTCACATAAATTTCCAGGCTTTTCTAAGTAACGGGATAAACCGCAGTCTCAGTTACATGAGGACTTACACTTAAGAGAGATTACTAGGCCACACCTCAGGAGAACAGTGCTCTCATTCAGAACGATACACATGAACCAAAGGCAGGGTTCCATTTCAGCCATTTACTTCCACAAAATGCAAGTTAGTCATTTCAATGGCTGCTGCGACTCACCTACTATTGGCCCCCAACAACATCAAAAACAGTAAATCACCTAATTTGTCCCCAGTGTTTCATACATCTTCTGCCCATGCTTGGCAAACTGCATTTGTTAAGAGCAGAGAAATGGTAAATGCAGAAGCACAAGAGAGACACCACTGTGGTCCATCCTGACACTCACCACCCATGAGGAGCTGTGATTTGTTAGCCCGTGGAAACTGGTAGGCATGAAATTCTCTTGCCAAGAGCAAGCCAAAGTAAGAGCAGATATTTACTTTACATGTATAGCTTTCCAGAGCTGCAGCATGGCTCCTGTTCGAAGGACAAAATGAGCTAATCTGCCTTGAAAGAGACGATGACCTTTTAAAGCAAGCCATGATAGGTTCATTCCTTACTTTACAAAAAGAGATCATCAGTTCTTCAGCGGAGTCATCAAGACAAGGTGAGTTTGTAAGGATTAATTCAGGTACTCCTTTTTCAAGGTGAAGTACATACATTTTTCACAGCTTAGAGGACATGAGTGTAGTATTCTGCATGTATGCAATAAAATTCAGATAATCAATAAATCTTGAACAAGACATATTCGAGAGCTAACTACTGTAAGAGAATGGCTGTTGTCTGTCACTAACACCAACCTTGATTTTCTTTTTAAATCCCAATTTCATTTTTTAAAAGTCACGGGAAGAGGGCATTGGCAGCACAGATTCCATGTCTGGTTCTCAGCAGCAATATGAAATAAACATGTGCTGGAAGGGAGAAAAAGAACACTTGTTGCTAGTTTCAGTGTAGGAAATAACTTCATTCGGTATTCTGCCTGCCCTAGGAGCATCTGTCTTTAGGCTCACTGTATTTTTTTAAAAAAATAAGTATAGAAAACATGTAAGATGGGGGAGTGGAGACATGAATAAAAGGCACAAAGAAATAATCTAGAACTGAAAAGAAAATGAATAGTGCAAGTTGAGACCCATTTCCTATGTAGACATGCTGGAACACCAACCTATAAGTCTACAGTCCTCACTTTCAAGCATACTAAAATAGAGAAGGAATGTAACAGGAAGGATTTGGGCATGCATGTGAAGTTTTTAAACACTCTAGATGATTCTGTTATCCCTCCCTTCCCATGCCCCAGGTCAAAACCACTTATCCATTCAGATCACAAGAGTCCATCCACTCAGTGACTCACAGTTTCATTTATTTTGTCAACTAATTTCATGGAGTGCTTAATTGGGGGATATTTTGATAGGTCCACTGGCACCAAATGGGTTCAGTCTAGGTTCTAAATCTCTACCAATTGACAAAGGGTTTTCTTTTTCCTATTCACAGGCACCACCAAGCCAGCAGCCTAATGATGACAGTGACCTGAACTAGTAGGAATAGCTGATTCCTCAAAAACTGTTTGCTTTCACTCAAATCAGGCAGCAGGAGAAGGGACAGCGGCTCCACCGGGAGGAGAGCCATGTGGGACAAATTAGGTGCTGCTATAAGATTTAAAAGCTGGGGGGAAAATATAGCTAACTAGAGGCAGCTGTTAGGATGTGGTTTCTATGTTTATATTCTTCTCCTCCCCCCCAAAGCCTCTTAGGGGTATTAGGAAGAAAAGCATGTGTACAACCCAAAGGAAAGGATCGTCTCTCCTCACTGTATGAGAGGCCGGAGACCATAACTCAGCATGTTAGAGACTAAAGTTACCTGCCAGGAGGATGAGGTAAACTGCTGTAAACCTTTATGTGATAATGTTTTAAAATCCTCTCTATCTAAACACGGTAGTACCGCAGAAAATTGCACTGTTAGCAGACAGCCGTCATGACAACTAAGAGAAACCCTATAGGAGCAATAAACCTGAGTGAACTGGAGTTAATTTAAGGCTGACCTGCCAGTCTGCAAATGGTACATCCTGTTGCTGTCGTGACCTTTGCACCGCTCTCCCCACCCCCAATTCCACCTTCAAGCTCTTCGCCTAAGATTTCAACATGGCTCACTGCCAGTACCTTTCTCCTTTTTCGGGTGCAAAAATGGTTCTGTTGATCCATACATATTTCACAAGGCTTTGACTTTTGGCTTTAACTGATAATTAATGTCACATACTATTTAAAATAACACAGAGAATATATTGTTCTCACAAGATCCTCCCTTTCCCCTGCCTGCCCTGACCTCTCTTCCCTTCAATATTGTCCTCAATAACGGGCTTTCTTCCCTCCTTGTAAAGCCAATATGGGGGACTGAGAGGAAGCAGGGGGAAGGGAAGTATTTCTATTTCTCTTGGCACTGAATAAAATGGTTTTCTACGGGGTGGAGTGTCACTCCCATTTTAATGAAACTCCTGTTTCCTATATAATATTACTCAGGTCGCTTCAAGGTGAGAAGGTGACCCAAAGCAGAGACCAACACAGGAGACTACACTGGTGAATAGTAAGCAACAGCCCACATGCTGCAAGTCAGTACCACAGGACCAGCAGGCCCTGCACCCCAGGCTCCGACTCCTCAAACGCAGCAAGTCTCACACTTTATGTACTCAGAAGAATAGCTGGTGCAAATACCTAACGCAGGGAGGCCACATTTTACTCAACTTAAAAAAAAATTCCACTGACTTTCCCAAACCCTGGTGTTGTCACCTTAACATCATAAACATCCACCAAAGTTAACCTTTTCTGGCTCCTATCACTTACTTTAATGCAGAATAGAGAACAGACTAGAATAGCATTGGTTTTAACTGTTAAAATAGCTTTTCTCTTCCCACTGGGTGGATGAGTACATCAATCCACCTGATTCACAGAGGGAAACGTTTCTTCCTTCCTCCCGCCCTCCCTCGTATCTGTCCATTTATGCATCCACCTGTTCTGTTTTTAATTGCTTTGGTGTTTCAGCCTCTGCTACTCTACCCTGATCATAGACACACACGTACATACAAAATACACACACACACACACACACACACTCCCATGGCTAGTAATGTGAGGTGGCAGAATTTTCACCTGAACCACAAAGCTGTATGACTTTTGCAAGTTGTATAACATCTTTGAAACTTCAGCTTCCTCCTCCATTAAACCAAGATGACCATCCCCGCCTCACAGGGCTACCACACAGCATCACAGCGGAGATGTGACAGGCACTCCATAATAGTAGTTCCCCCTCTTCCCCGCACCCCAGCCACAATGCAGTTTGATGTCCTTTACATACAAAGGTTGCAGATCAGTTGACTAGGAAAGGGTTTCTTCTAGAGTTTGCTGATCCTGGAAGAAGTTCTACATTTTTTCTTTCTTTGTCAGTTTCTTATTTAAGTGCTTCTTACCTCTTCTTTCATAAATTTGTACTCTCGTATCTTCAGTGGGTTCATGTTTTATTTGTTTCTCTATCTAATCTTTCTTATAGGTAAAGAAAAAAAAAGAGATGTAATCTAACTATACTAATAATAGAGAGCAATTTGAAAGAAAACCATATATAGTCATCCTGTCATTAGTCTTGAAATGTAAAGCTATGTTTAAAATGTTAGAGATTTCCCTCTGCTGTGAGAGCCAATATTAAGTTGACGCCCTAAAAGCATTGTCCACAAGTTCGAATGACAACGTTTATGAGCCAGACGACTGTGACAAATAACAGAGTTCAACACCTGAGCATGGAAGACAGAGGCTGGTGATCTACCCTCACACAGAAGCACACCTACACACGCTGAAAAAAAAATGGCGAGTGCACCAGCCCGCTACCTTCTGGGGACGGCCCCGCACTCGCTTCTCCATCTCCAAACATTTGCAGTAGACTTTGAGTCCAGTTAATCAATATCTTAAAAAAACTGTTTTAAGACAATACTGCCTATTGTACTTTCTGGCCATTTAATGTACAAACTTCGAAAACCAATGATTTTTTCCCCATGGATGTCAGGTTTTACAAACCTAAAGTTCAAACCATAAAAAAATAACCTGGTGCTACATTTCAAACCGATACTCATCCTGACAGAGGCTGTGGTATTTGCTAGCTAAACTTGCATCTTTTCGGCTGAAAACTCCAAGTCTGTCCTTTCTCACCCCTTTGCTTCTCAACAAAGGTTGAAGAGGGGGGCCACAGGAGAGAAGGAAGTCAGACACAAACAAACCTGCAGCGTCAGAGAGGGCCTCAGTTTACTTACCATGCATGACTCACGTCTAAAGAAAAGAACTGGACCAGACAAACCTACTACATCCCTCAACGTTTCCTCGAAGCCATGACACTCTTCCCTCGGACCCTCCCGAAGCCAGCACCTTCACCCTAAAATGCAGATAAGCTGTCAGAGCCTGACAGGCCCAGACATCTACTATACATCTGCTCACAGATTTCACTGTTTTTAAAATTCAGCACCATAGGAGGAAAATGGCGCTCAGCAACACCCAAACAAACACAGACCCAGCTCCCGTCTGAAGAGTGCTGGCAATGCCTACATCACTGCCGTAGCTAATTCTGCAGCTGCAGCTGTACTTGTAATATAGAGACACGTAACTTTCACTGAAGCAAGGGCTTCAGAAACTAGGTGACTGGTGCCAGCCTCCAGGAGTCTTGTTTGCCATTCAGAATACATGCTTCTCAGTTCAGTCCCCAAATGGCTCAGCATTTCCTAACCCATTCCGCGATTCACTTGTACCCCCTCTTGAGCAACTGTCCTAAAAGACCCGATCTAGCCATCGATGGAACAAAACAAAGCCAGATTCCCATGCTGTGGCCCATAGCCTCATACACAATTTAAAACGTTAAGCCTCATTCACCATAGAAATACACTGCTGAAAGCCCTAGGCTTCCCTCTTGTTCATGCAGACATACTTTCAAACGATACATCTCATGCAGTCAGGTCTTTCTGCCTATTTCAGCTGAATACACTCTTTGCAAAATGTTCTTTTTGCCCCATGCATGTCACGGTGTTAGCAGGCCACAAGCAGTGGGGTTACAGACTCCCGAGGAGGGACTCCCTGGAGATGAAGGCTCAGGGGCCCAGCTTGGCCTGTCGGTACACACAAAACATGACCCAGTTCTTCACCGAGGAGTGGGAAGAGAGGCAACTACAATCTCATGGCTGGACACTACCTCCCTGCTGGGTGAAACCCATGACTCCTCCGCAGGGCTTATCCTCCACAGAACAGCAGCAGAGCCCTGCATGGCCACAGCCCCCCTCCTTTAGCCACAATGGTGCTAAGGATGGCCACGAGGTGGCCGCTCTGGGCTTGGCTGATTCCAGAAGCTGAATGAAGACTTCCGTCTCTGTGAGCATCCAAATACTCATCCAACAGATCACTACCACAGTTAGGGGGGAATCTAGGCTTATAAAATGAAACCTAAATAGTGCTTTCTAGTTGTGTTCTGCTCAGTAAGTGGGCACTATAAAACTTTCTAATCTTATTCACACGTGAATCTGGAGTGTAGTATCTCTTCTTGTGAAACATGGATTTACTATATTCGTATATATCTACATGCAGCTATAATGATTAACAAAAAAAATCTCAAACAATTAAGTGGCTGTTAAATTAAGTAAGAAGGAAATTGGAAAGAGACCAACTAAAATTACACAGTGTAATTAAAAGGGTGTCCTTTCTAAATTTCTAATAAAATGCACTTGGTTGTTACCATTTATGACTGTGTACAGTTTTTATGCCAGTATTCAATATCACACAGAGAAACAAAAACAGTGAAAATTTACTATCAATAATTTCCATTCATTTAAACAAAAACTGAGAACTATCATTAGAAAAGCACCTATAAAACTGGTCATTAAAACCGTCTGCCCTGCCAGCCAGGCTGCCCTCCTCCCGCCTTCCCGGGGCTCGGCCTCCTTTGATCTTTCTCCCCACGTTATTCACATCGCTGGCAGGAGCAGCAGATCTACGTCAAATTTAGAATAATAATTCCTAAGCAGAAGTGGGCCTAACACGCAGCAAGCACCAAAAATCCTGATCCGTGCAAAGCAGGGGAGCAAAATCGCTCCCGAGCCCGCCTGGGACTGAGAGGCTGAGCCACCGCAGAGGCCGCGGACTGCGTCCACCCCTCAATCAATGGCGTTAGGCAGAGAGAACGGGCCATTGTTCGAATTATTTCTAGCCCAAATTACCTGCTTCCCAAGACCACAGGCCTCCAAATTTACAGCCCTCTGCCTTCCACACTAGCACTCCTCACACCGCCCGGGCCCCTGCCGGCCGCCACCGATTAAAATAAGATGACTGCGCGGTGCCTCTTGAAAGGTCGCGATAACAAATCCAATTTACGATTCTCAAAGGGACAAAACCAAAAGGTGGAAGAGTCTGAATAAGTGAAAAATTGTATTATCATTTAATTTTATTCATCAACAAGATCACCTCTCATTTAAGAAGCTGGGCTAGACAGCTATGTTCCATGGAACGGAAAGGGGGCGGGGGGTGCAGGGCTGGGGGTGGGAGGGGGGATCCCACCTGTCCTTCAAAGTATAACCCTGAGTTAAATTCTCTCCTATTATTTCCGTCCTTAAAATAGTCAGATAGCAAGATGCTCAAAGGAACACAAAGCAGTACAGCGGAGCTGCCTTCTTTCAAAGGGCCAGAGCAGCGATTCTAAGTTATTCAGGTCACAGAGAAATTACACTTCTTTATGCATCTATAAAGAATTCAGAGTTTTCCATTTTTATTAGCATTATTATAGTAGTGAAGGTTTTCAGGCATGTCATGAGAGGAGCATTGCAGAGAAACGCTGAGCAGACCGGCCTCACGCAGCACCCGCCTCTCTTTATGAGGTGCCACAGCCTGGCCGACATTTTGAAAAGCCTAATAAACACATACTACTTCAATTGCAAGGTCTTGTTAATTTACGTAAGCATATATAGCCAAACACTTTCTGTGAAAGAGCAAATGGTCAGTTACTTTCGTCAACCATGATACAACAGGACACCTTTGTCTTTATGAAGAAGGAAGACTATTTGGGGACACCCTACTTCTGTAGAATTGTCATGCTGCCATTGAATCAGCATACAATGTGTCCCTTTAAAAAACCCTTCTCAAATTTTGCTATTGAAAAACTAAAATTATCTTTTGGTTCTTTTTCAATGCAGACCGTGTCAAAGTCCCATGGTTCTAATATAAATCCCATGAATGTCGAAAAAAATGACCGTGCCACCAACTGCTCCTGTTATTCACATCCTTCCTGCCTTCTCCCTGGCACTTTTCATGGCAGCCCCGACCCTTCCACAGCTGCACCAAGGCATAGGCACATATTCAAAGGTGGAGGACCAAAAAGGTCAATATAGCACGCAGAGAATATTCTAGCAACGCAGGTTTCGATCTTTGCTATTTCAATCTTATTCCCGCTGAGCCTCGCGTGCCAAGAATACCACTGGCGCTGTACAGAGACACTTATGATGACTCAATGGAGAATCGGGAGACCTGGGCACTTAACTATGCGCCTATTCCCAATGATATTCTGTCTCAACTCATTTCCATCCTCATAGAAACATGAAAGTGGGGCAATGACAGATATGAAGCCCAGCATGAACTGCCTGGCAGAATTCTGCCTAGCAACACAGCTTTATCACTCCACCACACATATGAGGCCAGACAGAGTCCATGGACAAAAATAGTGACATTAAAACCAAGCTGGAAATGCCGGAGTTTAAGGGAAAGCTACATAATTCATATCACAAAAAAAGAGTGTTTAGTTTTATACTTAATTAGCAAGTACAAATCAAATGTTAGTAGATATCTTAACCCACAATAAACCAAATATTGTGTTGGCATATGCTTTTTTACTAGGTAAAATCATGCACTACCTACAGAAACCTATGCTTGTGAAAGTTCCACAGAAGACAAAATAAAACAATTTGCTCAAGTCTTGACTTAGCTTTGCCCTTGATGTAGGAAAAGAAAGCTGAGGTTATGTCAACAATCATTCAAATTTTGTATATAACAGATTTTCTTTTTTCTATTTCACTGACAGACACATATGCATATACGCAGAACATGACTTTTTTTGGCTTTTGTTTTCCTTTAAGGATTCTAGGTTCTGACTGCAGATATGTGGGTATGACAGGAAACAGACATGAGCTTACAATTTTTTTCCTGAGAGGATATGGGTCTGCACTGCTATAGTCACTCTGATCTTTCGATTGGTTCCGATGATAAATATTGGTGAGCAAACAGGCCATGGCTGGGGCGGGCACTTTCATCCTTAGAGAAGAATTAAACTAGCTAGTCTGATGCAGCCTAAAGCCACATGCTTGACCTGATTAATAACTAAAAGCACTTTAGTAACAACCAAGGAATGGATGGATGTGTCAGCAATAGTTATTTCAAATCATTTTCTCTGCTAGATTTCATTTGGAGAAGCCGAAGGAGGTAAGTGCTTCTGCATCCAGCTATGCAACAATTTGACAACATACTAACATAACATTCACACAGAATAGAAAGTGGCCAGTTAGGGATGATTAACAGGTATTTTTCAAATGTATCTACTTTTCTTAGAAGTTAGAAGATGTTAACAAAATTTACATTTCTTATTCCATCATTCAGTAGAAAACTTCTAGGTATTTTTGTTACGTTATGTTATATGTAATAAAGCACCTGCATGAAAATTATTTCAGGTTATTAGATTAGAACTGTATTTCTCTTACTCACTCCTGATGTTTCTTAGGAGGTAAACTGTACTGATAAACATGAAACTTGATTAATTACAATGTACATAAAATATGAGTTGTGCTATAATAACAATGAAATTGTAAAAAATCAGAAAAAATATACAAATCATTGAGGAATGCCTAGTAAGGCCATCTTACTACGGACTCTCACAAACAGGAAAGCTTGGATGTGAATAGAACGTGCAATCATCAATAGCCCCAGCCAGCAAAAAATTCTCCTTTCAAAATATAGTTGATCCTTAAACAACTCAGGTTTGAACTGCATGAGTCCGCTTCCATGTGGTTTTTCAATAAATACGTACAGTACTATAAATGTATTTTCTCTTCCCTATGATTTTTTGATAATATTTTCTTTTCTCCAGCTTACTTTGTTGTAAAAATACAGTATATAATACATAAAGCATACAAAATATCTGTTAATTGACTTTTTTTGTCACAATAAGGCTTCTGGTCAACAGCAGGCTATTAGTTAAAAGCGGGGGAAGTCAAAAGTTATACTTAGATTTTTGACTGCTCAGGGGTGTCAGTGCCCTTAACCCCTGCATTCTTCAAGGGTCAACTGTAGAATTTGAAATATAATTTAAAAAAATAAAAGTTCATCCACAATAACTATGTTGATTGGACTGTACACCTATGTGGTAACTGTTGAGGCCCGTGCAGACTCAGTGTTAAGACCCTGTCATAGAGAGCACACTCTTTGTTTGATCAGAACACAGATGCAAAGAGCAGCCCTCACTGCAGTGCACAGCGCAGATCTACACGAAGCTGTGAGCAGCGTTCCCACACAAAGGCCCTGGTTGTGATACGCCTTCCATCACTTTATTAATACAGGGGAAGCCTACTTAATGAACTGCTGAGAACGGAAGACAGCCACTACAAGAATACATTTTGTGTTCACCACACTGTAAAATCTGCAATAAGATCCCAGAATCCTCTTAGATGACTTAAAAGTTAAAAGAAATAACCTTCTAGACATACAAACTCAGAAGCAAAATGGGGAGTACAACCAGTCATTTCCAAACAAAATTTATAAAAGACTTATTTGCTTTGGCTACAGCCACAAAATCTGCTTCATCTTCTACAAACAGTGATAAAGTGACAAAACAACTAAAGATAATTTCCTAAAGACTTTAACCATTTTCTCCTGCAATAAAATAAAAAAAAGATGAAGGTAAAACTTGGGAAATGCTATGATACTGTTACTTTTATTAACTGAGCAATCTTAACTTGAATTATATCACTAAGTTTATTTGCTAGTTACTCATTTCTAAGTGTCTCACACTAATAAAAATAAAATCTCAAGTGTTTTATAAAAGTAATGGGCCTGGAAAAATTGCTGAGGGTGTTTTTTTAAATATCATATAAGTTTTTTATTTTCATGCCTTTGGGGTTGCAGAAATGACATGCAAGTTATTAACTATAATGTGGCCAATGTAATAACTGCCACCAAATTAAAATAAATGTAATCTTCAAGATGTTTCAAGTCTCCTAAAAAGGGGGGGGGGAACAACCCTGAAAATCCGTCATACTCTGGTGTTAGGATGGCACAGCATGACCCTAGCAGTACGAGCTTCTGTTCTCCATTTCTTCCTGACAGATCATGTTTCTACAGTGAAATAAATTAAAAACAATTTTCAACTGACTGATAGCTTTTTAAACACAGTGCACCTTGAAGGAAATCATTTACATAAAGTATTTCGAGAGTTACTTGCTAAGTTAAAAATCAAAGTAATGACCCCAATAAGAGATTCCTGAATCACTAAGTAATTTCAAAGAAATGAAAAGAGAATGAGTGCCATTTTCCTCACTGGATGATAGACTCCCGACTAAACCTTCTTCTGACACTGAAACGGGCCTTATAGTAATAACAACTCTTCATTTCAACTAAGGTCACCTGAAAAGAATGATTATCGAATAAACCCAACCACAGAAGACCTCGGATTTTTTCAGGACCTCCAATTCCTTAAGATTTGCAGGCGCCTTGACTGACAGTCTTATAAAACATAAGAGTAATTAAACTGACAGGAAAATGACTATGCTGCATAAATCCCTAAAAGCAGTTTATCTAACCTTTTGATCCTCAGAGAACTCATAGTCGTCCTAACACCTGTTCCTGCTCACCATCCAATGACCTTCATAAAAAGATTAACACCCAACTATCACACCCTATATAGTTTACACACATAATCCACATCCCCCACAGTAGCAGTGGCTGTGCTAATTACACAGATAATACTCCTCGCTGGAACGGGTTCGCAGCAACTGCAATCCCCTCCCTAGACATGAAGATCAAGCAGGGTCTTCCAGAAGGAAGCTCTGGGATGTTGAGTTAAAATAAAACTTTTATTTTAAACCATGAAGCACTGAACATATTAACTTGGTGTTGACTGTGTTTAAATTTAAAGGGGCTTCATAAAATGAGGTGGTGTTTTAAAGAATCTCAAATCATATACCAATTGATAGCTAATGTAAAATCTGCAATTATTTTTTACTGCCACTGAAATAGAATGATAAAACATAAACTAGTCCTATGAGGAAACACTCAGCTCTCGCTGGCTTTTCCCTGTGTAGAAAGGTGTTCAGCCTATTCATCATGTGTCCATGTGTAATTCTGCCTAATTTTGAAGGCAGCACACGCACCATCTTGGAGTACCTGCAGCTGACTCCAGATAAGGCTCTTTGCTCTAGCTTTTGGGAGAAGCACACAGATGCATTAACATGAATCTCCTGTAAGATTATTAACTATGTATCTTCTCTCTCAAAAGTCCAGAAACAACTTTTGAATATCTGTGTGATATTAAAGAACAGCAAAAATCTCAACAATGTAGTCAACCAACCTTATTAGGAAGTTATTACGTTAGAACCAACACATTTAAATGCTTAAATGATTCCTTTAAGTGACACCAAAAAAAGTACCATGTGTGGAGAGACAGCTCAAGGTTTATTTCTACTTCCTTTTTCTACATGGAATTTTACTCGATCTTGTTCTATTTTGAACGAATACAAACTATTTAGGAACCACACTGTTTTTATGTTCAAAAATACCTATGTGAACTGCCAAAAGAAAATCAGATATGTATCTACTTACTAGCTATTCATGCAAAAAGCATTGAGAGAAATGGCAAGTCCTGTTTCTAAAATAAATTACCACTAACCTCTTTTTCTTTCATCATTTTTTAAAAATCTCCCAAATGACATGGTAATCTGAGACTTTAAGGGGCACCTGACTGGCTTGTCAGACTAAAGTGGCGAATTAACTGCACTCATTGTGGCACCATCGCGGCTCCGTTTTTATCATTTTGATATCCTCTCCAGGGTTTCCATCTTCGTTCTCAGAGCTCAATCATACTTTGTGATGCTCTGTTCCTATACGAGGATGCAAGAAAATTTCTATTTAAAAATACATTCAGGAGAGGGTGGGTGTCAGGCGCTACTGATTGAGAAGGCATTCCATGATGATCCCTATTTTCAGTTAAAATACGCACTTATGGTTTTGGATTTAACGCCCCTGCCTTTGCAGTCAGACAGTCATTTAGCTGGAGTCAATCAAGCGTGTGATTAGAAATAATAACTCACAAGCAATGAATTCAAAAAGATTAGATCTTTGCCGAAATGCACAGTACAGCATCCCATTATACGTCCTTTCCTCTCTGGTTTCTAGATAGCAGACCAAAACCGCAACAACAAAAACAATTCTCTTGCTGGCTTCTAGAAGCTGGCTCACTTAAAATCTGACTAGTAACTTTTCTACCCCATGCTCAGAAGCCCAGTCATTTGGGGATCTAATCAGCAAAAAGGAGTGTCTCTTTCATCTTTTCTTTCCCCCAGTTATGCAAAAAGCTATGTTTTGATACTGAATAGGTAATAACTAGACACACTTTTTCTTATTTACATAGAATGGCAAAGATATACAGACAAAGCATGATTAAAACCCAAAAATGGTTAATATCAAAAACAACAGAGAATAACTTTCCATTTATAAATTATTCTTCAAATTATATGTCACTTCAGGATCTAGCATTTTATTTAAGTAAGGGGTTAAGAGAGGTAATTAGAAAAAGTATGTTTGAATTTCGTATTATAGTAAAACCAGTAACCCCAGTTCTATCAAATCTTTCCAGGTAGCACCTTAGGTCAAGTCAAAAGGATTTGATTTCATTTATAAAGTTTGGAGAATTCCAGTGAATCATAAGATTTTTATATTATGTAGTACTTTATCTTTAATCAGAGAACATATAATTCATAGTCAACAGTCCAAATAATGGGTAGAATGACTCCAAAGAGTAAAGGATTTGCAAAAATGATGGATACTGTGCCTCAGAATATAATACAGAGAGGATGGTTTGATCTGCCTTCGCAGCCATGCTTGGTTTAGGCGGCTCTACCACAGCACACGCTAACGACACTGACATAACTCACACAGATACGGATAGCAGAGAGGAGCCTGGGAACTGACAAATTCCTACAGATAATTTCCAAGTCTGAATAAACCCCACGTGGGTAACTACAAGCTAATGTAGGGTAGGAGAGATACAGGAATGAAGTCCACAAACACACTCTCAAAAAAATAAAAATACAAAATAAAAAGCTCCAGAGCTCACATATTGTTTTAAAAGGAAGAAAGAGAAGATCACGTTTCTGTTTCTAATGGAAAGTATCTTGCAAGGTAAGCAATATTTGAACATGTTGAACAGTGAACTGCACCACGAAAGACTTATTTACATAATGGCCCACTGTATTCATTACCAGTTGTGGTCTTAGAAAATGCCACTAAGAAAACTTGTAGGAGCCAATCCTTTTTATTCGACAAATAAAATTCATATTTTAAAAAATCCAAATAGTAACTTGGACGAGTTTGGATATTTTCTACTGAATATTTTTCTGCATCTATTAAGACAATTAGAAATATTCCTCCCGTGTTCTGTGAACAGGATGATTCATAAGACAAATTCCATGTGATCTTGTAATAACCCAAGTTGTACGTGACAATGTCTCTGTGTGTATGTGTGCACGCCCCTGCATACAGTCAGCTTGCTAACGTTTTATGTTGGATTCTGCATTTCTGTCAAGATAGACTAACCTAAATTGCTCTCTTTTTAAATCTTTTAGAATTTACCTTTTAATTGCAGTTGACATACAACATTACTTCAGCTCCAGGCATACAATATAGTGATTAGATACTCACAAACCTTACAAAGTGATGACCTTGATGTGTCCAGCAGAATAGGTATTTTTAACTACATTTGAAAATATCCAGACCTAAAATTTTTATTCTCTTCTAGGAGACAATTGGGGGATTAATTTCTACCCTTCTGCCTAACCTCAACGTCCAAGGGCAGAGGGCACATCTGTGGTCTCATGGAGGAAACAGTGACCCCCGCTTTAACCAACTTTTACGGAAGGATCATCAAGAGCTAAATCTACACGCTGTTGCACATTGCATTTCTCTGGCTCTAACCCAGGAACAATTCACCTTAACTCAGCTGGTACCATTACTTCCTATGCTACCTTGCCATTACATTTCAATCCATAAAAATCTCAATCTCTCTAGCACGTGCACATGCATGTGCACACACACACAGTCCCCAAGTATAGTAGCAAATGGAACAGAAGCAGTGTTCCCTACTCCTTCAACCATTCAGGTTAAGGTTCCATTCAAGAAATACTCATTCAATGCAAACCAGATGCTGGTCACTGTACCAGAAACTGAGAGAGATGTTGAAATTGATAAAATAGATTTCTGCTCTCACAAACTTACCTCCTAGTTAGGAAAGCAGGTAAAAAGTCCCCTTCAGCACTAGCCCCCGCCCCCCACACACAACTTGCCCAGCTATCAGCAACTTTAGACTTTACAATAACAAAAGGAAAAGGAAGTAAAATAGAAAGAAGAAATCCATGCTGAGAAGCAAGTCTGTCCCAAAGAGTCTCATTTGTTCAGAAGTGAAGAAGAATTTAAAACCACTAATAAAATAAATACCATTCTTCTTTTCTACCTTCTACTGGGAGAACTATGAGAAGTGTAATTAATACAGGGTGAGCACTGAAGCGCTCTGCGGGGACCACAGTAAAATTCCAATGGAAGTAAAAACAAAATATAGTTTAATTTTTTTTTGCCATACAGGAAGGTACCCACTTAAAATAAGTGAACCTATTAAACATTTAGACTGAAAGTTATGCATTTCAAGAAAACAAAAAGATACTCCCCAGCACAGTATCTACAATCCTTTATTTACTCATTAAACAGATATCTGCTGTGCTCCTACTATGTGCCAAGTCCGTTCTAGGCACGGTAACTTTATGTGTATAATTCACATGCCATCCAGAGATTGCATCTTCAGTGCTGCCAGCAATTCTCCTCTGTCTCTTTCGAACAAGCAAGGCCACGGAAGGAAAATTTGAACTTTCGGTGCTGATTCAACAACAAAATCTTAATGTATTTCTGTTACTTTCTGTTGGTAAGAAAATGTGTGAGCATGAAATTCATTTTAAACAAAGTTCATTATATGAACTTGTGAGATTTTCATGCATTGTTTTTTTTCCCTTCATCTCCAAACACTAATTGACAGCACTTGAAAACGGTGATTCAGCTTCCGCATGTCATGGGATTCTCAGGGACTGTAGCTCGCTGGATTCCTCAGGCCAGCAGACTGACAAATCAAAAGATAAGAAGTACCTCTCAGCTTGAATCAACTGAAATGTGTCAGAAAATACATTTGGCATAATCTTCAGAAATGTCAGGTTTGGCAGTGACAGGAGAGGCACAGTTTTCCTGACAGTTTTAGCACACCAAAGTTTCAGAGTCCAAGTTGGAATGAGGAGGGGGAAACCCACTTTTGTCTGCTATTTTGGAGAAAACTACTACATGCATCAAGAGGAAGTATCTGACATGCCACCTGAGTCTGTGACAAAAATATTATTAAATGCCTGGCTGCCTAATTAATGGAACACACTTGGAAAATGCCCACTAAGACTAACAGGATTAAGGGATCTTTTAGTATCTCTGCTTATGAAAACTATCATGCTTATGTTTCTCTTCATAGTCCCAACATGCCTTGTACCAATTGGGTACTTTTATAAATGTGTGTCAAAGGAATGGATGAACCAATAGCATCATGCAAAAATGTGAGACACCAAAACTTAGCTGAGTATGTTACATGACTTGCCTCTATTGGACCTTGCATGTCATCTGTTAGCCTTGGCAAATTACAAAAAGAAAATTAACACACAAGCAAGCAAATTCTAATATATATCACATGCCTTTCTGAATTCACTATAACCTGGACTTTCCTCTACAACTTATGGCTAAAAGAAGAAACAGCTTAGTGCCTCTCCAAGAGGCACTACGGTACAGAGCCAAGGCCCCTGTTTCTACCTCAGCTACAACACTCTGACTCCTCCAATTTCCCGTTTGTAAATAGCTCTCCAGAAGAAATCAGCCTGAGGACGCTGGATGGCTACAGAGCTCTGCAGGAGCATGGTCCCTGCCAAACCCCTGTGAGCTTCTCGGACAGGAGCTGCGCTGTCTGTTATCCAGACACACGCCCTCCCAGCAACCTAACAGCTCCAGTGCTGTCAACCTTCATCTGATTTTCATTTATAAATGGAGTTGCACAAATGTGCAACAATAAAGAACATTGACAAAATCTTTGTTAACATTTGGCATCTCTCATTTTTTAAAATACGAAAAAAAGATGCCCATTCGGGGCAACGCCTCATCTTGCTGGCCACGTTTCATTTCCTTTCACCACCAGTGCAGCCGCAATCTGTCAATATTTGTGCTGTAAATGACCAGATACTCAAAAGTACTTATTTCAAACTCATCGTACGCTTACATATTTATGAATATTATGCACTGAGAGGAAGTTAAAAATCATTTCTTTATTGCCCAAGTCTATACGTACCATTTTACAAATGAGGGCTGTACCAAGTCAATTAAAAGAGATACTTAAAAAGATACATTTTTCTGACTTAGTATGGGTTCTGTATTTCCAGCCTAGCTTCACAATCTAATTCCTTTTCAAAGGAGCAAAGTCAAATGTAATTTTTTCACTATATTTGGCAAATGTCACATAATGCAATATGAGACATCACTGCAAAAGACTGTTACTCCACCATCTTTCAAGAGTTAGTCATTTCAGGATATGTATTCTTTC
>PVKM010013712.1:12224-30021 GCA_004027735.1 Carollia perspicillata | reverse complement strand
TCCAGCAAAGCTTTCATTTAGAATGGAAGGGCAGACAAAGTGCTTCCCAGATAAAGTCAAGTTAAAGGAGTTCATCATCACCAAGCCCTTATTATATGAAACATTTAAGGGACTTATCTAAGAAAAAGATAAAAAATATGAACAATAAAATGACAACAAACTCACAACTATTAACAAATAAACCTAAAAGAAATGAAAACAAAAAAGAAGCAAACAACCAGAACAGGAACAGAATCAGAGAAATGGACATCACACAGAGGGAGTTCAGTGGGGAGGGGGAAGGGAGGAATTGGGGGGGAAGGTACAGGGAAGAAGCAGCATAATTGGTAGGCATAAAATAGATGGGGAGAGGTCAAAAATGGTACAGGAAACAGAACTCAAAGAACTATACATATAACCCATGGACATGAACTAAACAGAAGGAATGCTGGAGGGTTGGGGGGGCAGGGTAGAGTGGGAAAACTGTAATAGCATAATCAATAAAAATACTCAAAAAAAGAAAAATGTGAAGGGATTAAGAATTACAAATTAGTAATTATGGAATAGTCGTGATATGAAGTACAGCATAGGGAATATAGACAATAATACTGTAATAACTATGTATGGTGTCAGATGGGTACTAGATTTATCAGGGTGATCCCTTTGTAAGTTATATAAATGTCTAATCACTGAGTTGTATACCTGAAACTAATATAATACTGTACATCAACTGTAATTTGAAAAATAAGAAAAATTTTAATCCCACACAGATGTGGAGAGGTAGACATATTCTAGAACTATTTAGAAGAGACAATGACAGGACTCGGCAATTGACAGAAAGGTAGAGTGCGGGAGAATGTAGAGTGAATTGCAGGTGGTGCCACTTCCTGAGATAGGAGGCACAGAGGAGAAACGATTTTCAATGTTCGGTGTTTAATAAGCTGAGTTCGAAGTACCTGTGGAACTCTTGGGTGGAAATATTAACAATGCGTTGACTAATCAGGCCTGGATCATCATTGTCATAGCCACCTTCCTCTAGTACTTACTAACTGCCACTATGCTACAGCCACACAAGACTTCTGTTCCTCAAAAGCACCAAGTTCATTTCTGCCTCTAGGCCTTTGCACCTGCTGTTCTCTCTCCTGGGGATCCTCTTCCCTCAGATGGCCAAATGCCTGGCTCCAGGTAATTCACGTCAGGCATTACCTCCACAGAGGAGTCTTCTCTCACCATCCCACCTAAACTCTTTCCAAAGTCACTCTCAATCACTCCAGAGCATCTTCACTGCCCTTTACACTGTAAGAAATTATCTTTTACTTTTTTGTTTGTCACCCATGCTCTAAAACTGTGTTGTCTCATACCACAGCCATTAGCTACATGTGGCTTTGTAAATTTAAATAAATTAAAATTAAATAAGATTTCATCCGGACTGGTGTGGCTCAGTGGACTGAGTGCTGACCTGGGAACCAAAGGGTCGCTGGTTCGATTCCCAGTCAGGGCACATGCCTGGGTTGTGGGCCAGGTCCCCATTAGAAGTGCATGAAAGGTAACCACACATTGATGTTTCTCTCCCTTTCTCCCACTCTTCCCCTCTGTCTAAAAATAAATAAATAGAATCTTTTTTAAAAAAATCTTTGGCAAGAGTAGTTTCAGTGAAGTGATCAATTCAGAACCTACCGTGAAGGCTGAAGGGGAAATGGGAGGCAAATGTAGGAAACCTCCAAGTTCAGCTGTGAATGAGAGGCAGTGGGGTGCAATCAAAACAGAGTTTCTGCTTATTTATTTATTTTCAAAATAGGACATTCTGAGCATAATTATACATTGGTATGAAGAGAGAGGCTGACATAAAGAGGGATGATTAACGCAATGAAGTTCCTGAGCAGATGGGAGGTGATAAAATCCAGGTAAGAGATGGAGAGATTGGCCCTGGATAAAAGGAAGAATGCCTCCCCTACGTTAACCAGGAGGAAATGGAGGCCAGAGAATGCAGACAGAGATCAATGCGAAGCAGGACTTGGCAGGAGCTCCTTTCCAATGGTCTCGTTCTCAATCTGGGAAGCAGAAGGAGGGACCATGTGCTGTGACTGGAGAGTAGAATGGGGTGGAAAGGTAGTTTTTAAAAAACAAACAACAAGGCTTTATTGACATTCAGGTGTGCATAAATTCTCAGAAACCTTTCATAGTTCTCTTAAATCAGAAAGCTAAAGCTTCCTTCCATTGCCATGCACTGAAGGAATGAAAACAGAATGTGGGTAGAAGTGGATTCTAATCAGGTGGAGACAGAACACAGAGCTGACCCGGAAAGCAGGGCTGGGAGGGGGGAGGGCAGCATGGAGGGAACCAGTGGAGGCTGGAGCCTGTGAACTTTTAGTGACTCCAGTCAGCAAACTTCCTGAAAATGCCTGGCTAATCTCTCAGTCTAACTGAGCTGTTAAATGCATCAGACCTTTAGCAATAAGAACCTGACCTCATCTCTCCTGTGAACACTAAAAACTGAAAGAAACAAACATCCCGCCAAGAGAAGAAAAATATAATAAATGTAGC
Source organism: Carollia perspicillata (assembly GCA_004027735.1). Classification (NCBI taxonomy): domain Eukaryota; kingdom Metazoa; phylum Chordata; class Mammalia; order Chiroptera; family Phyllostomidae; genus Carollia; species Carollia perspicillata. The sequence goes on along the minus strand of PVKM010013712.1, from coordinate 27,498 downwards.
CATTTTGTGGGGCTTATCAGTCCCTCGAGTACATACAAACCTAAACTAAAGCTGTACCCTTTTTGCACCCTCCTTTGCACCTTATGCATTCATTAAAAGTTCACAGTGTTGCACTTCTAGGTTCCTAAGATGGTGTTAGTATTACAAGTTTTATTTAGAGTTAGATAAACATAAACCTTCTGTGTTATCAAAGTGCAGTTTGGTCTATCTCCTGAGCAGGATAAAAAACCCAGCTCTTCTCTACTATGTGTTTCTTTCCTGTCTGTCTCCTTACTACTCACAAAGCACTTCCCTTCTGGTCACCAAAAGTGTGGAAGTTTTTTACCAAGCAGTTCTCCATGAAACCAGCAGGGTGTCCTACAATTTAACTCAATCCTGACACTATCTACCTGGAGGTAGCCTCTGATACTATAGCTTAAGGGCTTAGTCCCACCAGACTATCCCCCACTTTACATGCCAGTTCCAACTCCAGCTTGCTACCTGCGTTTCTGACCAACTGGCTACAAATCAAAGGTTTCCACAACCCCCTCCTCAGGTTCTATTACATTGCTAGAGTGGCTCACAGAACTCAAGAAAAGTTTACTGATATTTACCGGTTTATTATAAAAGGATATGCTAAAGGATACAGATGAACATCCAGGATGGAAGAAACACATGAGGCAAGGCATGTGGGAAGGGGCAGGGCACCTCCCTGCCCTCACAGGACACGCCACTGTCCCTGCACCTCCCCCTGTTCACCAACCTGGAAGCTCTCCAAAACCACTACTATTGGGATTTTGTGGAGGCTTCCTCGTATAGGCACGATCAATTATTTACTCCATTTCCAGCCCCTTCCCCTCTCTGGAGGGTGGTAATTGGGGCTGAAAATTCCAAGCTTCTAATCATGACTTGGTCTTTCGGGTAACCAGCCCTCATCCCACCCAGAGTCACCTCATTAAAACAAGAGATGCTCCTAGTGCTTTTGTCACTTAAAAATTACAAGGATTTTAGAAACTCTGTGCCAGGAACTGGAGGCGGGGACCAATATATACTTTTTCTGTTATCTTGCACCCTCAAAAACTTGTTCACAATTGTTCTAGATCAAATTTAAAAAACCTCCTTCATCACTGTGTGGTGATGTAATAGTAACAAAAAATATGGAAATGAATTCCACTGCCAATGGCAAAAACAGCCCTTGCTATTTCTCTTTATCTAAAACGTTTTTTTCTGTTCCACTTATACCACCACCCTCATTGCCTCTCACCCCAGCTCCCTCTCTCCCAGTGAGTTAATATTCTTCCCTTCCCAATGAGACTCTCAGCGTTCTCTCGGCAGAGCTCTCATTGTCCTCATGGCAGACTCGTGGCAACAGAATGCCATGCTACCTTGTGCCCTCTGGAGCCCAGGGTAGCTCAGTAAGGGCTCCACGCTGCAGCCACACCCTGCCTTGCCCCGGTCTGCCCAAAACATAGAGCTCAATAAGTACACAAAAGGCCCTCATAACTATCTGGGAAGAAAGTTGGATCCTTACCTCACACTACAGACCCACAAAAAATTCCAGACAGGTCAAGATTTAAATGAGTAAAATAAAACCATAAAAAGAATGAGAGGAGGAATATAGGAGATATTTTAATAACCTTAAGGTAGAGACAGCATTTCTAAATTCTGTCATAAAACACAGAATCCATAAAAGTAATGACAGACCAACTCAACTACATACATTTTTAAATTTCTGTATATCTCGAAATACCCAGGGCAAGATCACAGGAATCTTACTTTACATCACAGACTTAGAACTAATTTCTTCCATGAATAAAGAGCTCTTACAAATCAATTAGAAGAAAAAAAATTAAAACAGCAAAGTATAGGAATATACAGTTCTTAGAAAACAAATGATTTAGATGTATGAAAATATGTACTATATCGTTCATAATCAAAGATATATAAATTCAGCTACAATGAGAGACCAGCTTTTGCCAATCAGACTGGCAAAGATCAAAATATTTGAAAATACTGTGTTGGTAGAACATACACAAACCCACACACCCAGGAACCAGCACCAGAAGGGAGCAGTTCACTTGTGGGTAGCGGGGAAAGTCACTGAAAGCAGGGCGAGAGCTGAGCAAGTGCCATTCTTCCATCTCTAACCTCTCCCCCACAGCCGGTGCCACAACACAGCACAGTGAGTTGACCCCCCCAGTGAATACATACAACTTTGCCCCTTACAATGTAACAGGTGTTCTGAAACAAAGAAATATGGCTCAAATGAAAGAACAGATCAAATCTCCAGAAAAAGAACTAAGTAACAAGGAGACAGACAACCTGTCAGATGCAGAGTTCAAAACACTGGTAATCAGGATGCTCACAGAAATGATTGAGTACAGATGCAAAATAAAGGAAGAAATGAAGGCTCTACTAAGAGAAATAAAAAATATATTGGGGAAGCAACAGTGAAGGGAAAAACTGGGACTCAAATCAATGATTTGGAACAGAAGGAAGAAATAAACACTTAATTTGAATAGAATGAAAGAACAGAAGAAACAGAATTGGAACAGAAGAAACGAGAATTCAAAAATATGAGGAGAGGCTTAGGAACCTCTGGGACAACTTTACACATTCCAACATCCAAATCACAGTGGTGTCAGGAGAAGAGAAAGAGCAAGAAATCGAAAACTTATTTGAACAAATTGTGAATGAAAGCTTCCCCAATCTGGTGAAGGAAATAGACATGCAAGTCCAGGAAGCTCAGAGAATCCCAAGCAAGTTGGACCCAAGGAGGAACATACCAAGATACATCATAATTAAATTAGCCAAGATTAAAGATAAGGAGAGATTCTTAACAGCAGCAAGAGAAAAGGAGAGAGTTACTTACAAAGGAGTTCCCATAAGACTATCAGCTGACTTCTCAGAAGAAACCTTGCAGGTAAGAAGAGGCTGGAAAGAAGTATTCAAAATCGTGAAAGGCAAGGACCTACATCCAAGATTACTCTATCCAGCAAATCTTTCATTTAGAATGGAAGGGCAGATCAAGTGGTTCCCAGATAAGGTCAAGTTCAAGGAGTTCATCATCACCAAGCCTTCATTACATGAAACATTAAAGGGACTTATCTGAAAAAGAAGACCAAAACTATGAACAGTAAAATGATAACAAACACAACTATCAACAACTGAAACTAAAAAAAGAAACAAAAATAAAAACAAACTAAGCAAACAACTAGAACAGGAACAGATTCACAGAAATAGAGATCTCATGGAGGGTTAGCAATGGGGAGGCGGACAGGGGAGAATGAAGAAAAAGGTACAGTGAGTAAGAAGCATAACTGGTAGGTACAAAATTCACAGGGGGAGGTTAAGAATAGTATAGGAAATGGAGAATCAAAAAAACTTATATGTACGACCCATGGCCATGAACTAAGAGGGGGGATGTTGGAGGGAGGGGAATGCAAGGCAGAGGGGGATAAAGGGGGGAAAAATAGGACAACTGTAATAGCACAATCAATAAAATATACTTAAAAAAAGAAAATACTGTGTTGGCAAGTAGATAGAAACAGGTACACTTCTACATTGCAGGTGGGAATATATATTAGCATAACCTCTTGCAAGACAATTTGACAATAATCACTAAAACTAAAAGTACATATGTTGTTTAAATCAGCAGTTGACTTGTTGATATTTATCCCATAAATACATTCCCACAGGTGAAAACGTACCTTTGTTTGTAATAGCAAAAGTTTGGAAATAACCTAAATGCCCTTCCATGGAAGACTGGGACAATGTTATTACATGTTGAGATGGGTAGCTCTCCAATATATAATCAAAGGGAAAACAGGATGGTTCGTAACAGTGTATAGAGTATGCTACCTTCTGTAGGATGAGAAAAGATATAGGTTCCAGCCTGCTGGAGTGTGGCTGGCGGGGCAATAATACAGGCGTTATAATTTACAGTTTTAATTTGAACACTTCATGTAAAACGTCACATGGTGTGTCTGAGTGTCATACTGTTATGTTATAGAATTACATGCTTATTATTGTAAAATAAAGGATTTTGCAACAAAAAAGGGGCGTTATTTGTGCTGGACCCTGTATGTGCATGTGTGTGTACACACACTTAACATCAGTATGGAAACAAATATATGTGTGTATATGTTTGTAAATATGCAACAGATCCCTGGAAATACATATACAAGAAACCAGTAACAGTGACTCGGAGAAGCATTAGATGGCTGGAGAATAAGAGAAGAAAGATTTGCTATTCAACATACTCTATGTACCGTAAGTAACCATTTTGAATTTTTAATAGACACTAACCAGTACAAGATTAATATCGATCAGTTGCCTCTCATACACCCCCAGCCAGAGGCCTGGCCTGCAACCCAGGTATGTGCCGTGTCTGGGAACTGCACTGGCGACCTTTCAGTTCAGAGGCTGGCACTCAACCCACTGAACCGTACCAGCCAGGGCAAATAGGTGTAATTTTGATTCATTTGCACCAGATGGCTATTGTTGTGTTGGCTGTTGTCATTTTTGTTTTTAATTTGACAACCTAAGGGAAAAGAGGCCAGTGCCCCTGACTAAATAGTCAGGTATTGCATGTTTTATTCATTCTTGTGGCACACTGGTTGAAAATCACTGGGTTAGAGCCCAAAATATGGAATCCTGAATAAATTCTGCCTTAACGTTATTGCTTAATTTTCTGTGGACACAGAAAAACCACACAGGCAGCAGCCAATAGCCCCACTGTTCCTGTTAAGCAAAATAGAATAATTCGAGGATCCTATGTGGAGCTCACAGAAGCTTGCTTGCCAGACACCATTAAGTGACTCGGGCTTAGCTCCAGTCTTAGTTGAAAGTTAATTTTGAATAATTTGTATTGGTATGATTACAAAAATTTTAAAAATCAAAGGAAAAAATCCTAAATTGTCCCGAGTCAATCCTAGAGGAGCACGTCCTCTGGCCCCACTCAAAGAGAAGCCGAAATGGCCTCTGAGTTCAACTCAAGCCTGATTAAGACCTTGTTCCCAAGGCCTCCATAGGCCCCGTGGTGGACTGGGTGTCACCAGAGAAATCTGGTACATTAGGTAAAGGAGAAGGATTAATGTGGTTCCCAGCTACAGCTAACACTGACATTCAAGCACAGTTAGTTGGGTTGATGAATGAGTTAGAGCCCAGTACCCTGTTGTAAAACACAGTTAACTGTTAATAAGACAAGGAAGCAATTTCTTTTCTTAAATACTCTCCTCCAGCATTTCTGGGAAATTACATTGGGAAGCAGCTCTCTCCCCTGGCAGTTGGGCTTTGTACTTTACCACTGGATAAACAATTCCCTGTGTTACAACCGTCTGCAGAGCTGGCTCGTTACCAAAGAAAGAAAAAGAAAAAAAAAACCCTCCACTTAGTAAATAAGTTTAAAGAACATATTTTAGACCATGCATTAAGCACATGTTAATCATTGCCAGAAAGGCACAAGTAGGATATAGCTAGGTTGGTGAACTTAAATCCAAACTTACTTTGATAAAATTCGGTACATTGGACTCTAGGCCTTACGTTAACAATGAGGCTATGGGCCCAGCACCCAGTACACACGTGAATGTCAGAATCTTTCTGTCTCCATTGTAAGTCTAATAATTTACCTGGCTCTGCTAGATGGCACATATCTGCTCCCTGTTTCCTCATCTGAAAAAATAAGCTTGGCCTACCAATATTAGGGTTGTGGTGAAATTCAGTTGACTGCCTAGCACCAAATAAGCTCTGGTGGGAGTAGCTCATAAATTAAATACTTTTAAAAATTATAGGCAAAAATGAGAAAATAGGAAACAGGTAGTTTCATCTATCATAAACATGTATAACTATAAAGGACATCTACTCCACTATACCTACAGATACATGTATAGTTATTTTTTCTAATTTGCTTGCACATTTCCATTCTTCTCTAACAGAAAACAGAAAAAAATTATCTCTGGATACCTCCCAAAGCTGATGTATTTTTTCTTGTCTGGGCATACAGCCAATAAATATTAAACCAGGGAGAGAATTGATCATGTTAGGCAAGCACGTTAATCCCTCAGGATGCCAATTTCCTCCTCTGTAAAATAAGAAAGCTGGACAAATGAGTGCTTCTCAAACTAGAGTTTATTCTGGAATCACCTGGGGAGCAGGTATCTTGGCCAATGGGGTAGAGTCTACGCATCCATATTTTTTTTAACAAACTGCCCAAGAGATTCCGATGCACACTAGTTAGAGAATATCTAAATCCAGACATCTCTAAGGTCATTTCCAGCTCTAACAATCATTAATCTTTTTTAAAACATACCTACACTGCTTAAATAGATAATTTCATAAAAATCAAAACTGCAGTCATATACATGCTTTGGGGATTTTTTCCTGTTTTCTTTTTTCTTTTTTTGCGTAGGTTTCTCTTGTGCTGTTCATCCTTTTCTACCTACCAGTCACCCCCCTCCCACAGGACACCATGGGAACACTCTGTCAGTGATCTTAACGAAGCAAGCTGAAGCCTGCTTCGTCCCTTATGCTAGGTTTGGGATGCTGAATCCCAAACCTCAAATGTACTTTTCAAAAAATCTAGCTGAAAATAAGTTGTGTGCAAATTCTCTGTCTCCTCTCATTCTGTCTCTTTGCTACCATCCAAATAACCTCACGTAAACAGAGACTGCTCCTGCACAATCATGACTGTTTTGCCTCTGAGCTCCAGGTTTTAGCTCAGTGCTTCACGGGCACATGGTATTGTTTGTTGACTGACTAACTGGGTTTGGAAAGGGAGAATGTCAATGTTTGCCACTGGTTGTTTTGTGACTTTTAGTGAATCATCTCCTTTACTGAACAAATGGGAGTAAGAAGGTCAGAGATGAATGAAGGCTGCAAAGGATCCAGAAAGCCAACACCTAGAATCTTCCATGATTCTGATTCACAGGCAAAAGAACTCTGAAATTAGACAAATATGTATATAAAAATATGAAAAATAAATAATGGCTCCCTTCAAAATAGGTAGAATCCTACAAGAGTTCATACCCAAGTCTACATAAATACCATGTGGAATCTTATAAAAGTTTTTTTACACTCAGTTTCACTTGATTATATTCTGTTAAACTTTTACATTTGGCAAGAAATGAATAAATACTCTACCGATAGAAGGAAATGTTCATGAGACTGAAATCTGATTAGTTTTCTTACAGGACTGAAATTTCCTTTGGCAACTCTGTAGCGATGGGTAGTTGATAGGTGGTTTGCCACCCATCTGCCCCACAACACATCCCCCCACAGTGGTCCCTCTCCAAGCTCTCCTTTGTGTCTACCCAAATGACCCTGATTTACAACGAAGCATAAGAGCAGGTATAACAATGCACTGCCCGTCTCTGCAATGCCAGGAAGGATTGTGCCCAAGCCATCAGGAAAATGAATTGCACTGCCTACCTTGGCCACATGAACCCATGTGTAATGGCCCACCCGGTCAGGTCACTTTTACATTGCTGGTAATGTATACTGAAAATTTAATTAAGAATCCAGCAAAGGAGCCAAAGATCAAAAGAGTATAACTTGCCATGCCCTCAAATCCCTAAAAAAATCAATACTCAGTCCAAACATCGACTGTTCTTAAGGACACTTCCAATGCTGTCACACATGCTAGATAGCTCTCTAGAGAAAAAGACTTTGATCTTCAGAGTTGTCAGGCAAACCTTCTTAAACAAACAGTGCAATAACATTAATCATCTGGGCACCATGAACTTTGAACAAGCATGGGACATGATTCAGAATCCCTCAGAACCACGCTTTCATACTATGACCTTCCCATATCTGTTATGAGCAGTAGTTACCACATCCAGAGTGAAGGTGAGAAGAGTCAGTGGAAGTATTACAGGAAGTCTACCCTTCGATAGCCCTCTCTTAGGTTCCTTTGGTGGTTTGTGCCAATTTCTGCTCCTATTCTTGAGAGTCTTCACATAAAATAGCAAACAGAATTACAGTCATACCTTGGCACTCATTGGCTTCAGAATTTGTCAAACCCTGTACTCGTTGCATTTTGACAAGGAAAAAAAAATGTTTCAGGGGGAAGGGCGGGGAAAAAAAAAAAATGTTTCAGCACTCGACGCTTGCTTGCTACTCAGCACTCACCTCACGGGTAGCTCGTGAACAGCTCGGTACTCACTGGTTTCGGCGCTCACACGAGTTCCGGGATGAATTAATGATTCCAAGATGCCACCGCACCTCCTTGTTTGCCACATCGAACCACACTACTCTCAGGACCTAATGTAAAGGTGCGTGTATTCACTCCCCTCTCCTTTAAGAGGGCAGAACTTAGTGAGAAGTGCAAGTTTTGGAACATAAGTATGTCTGGAATATTTAACATGGCTAACCCATATTGTTTAGGCAAATTTTCCATAGAGTTTTTCAATTAATGTAGAAGTCTGAACTTGATCTGAGACAATGCAAGAAAGTCAAGCAGTTACTTCATGTGAGTCCTAAAGATAGACAGCTAGATTCTATTCTCATTTGCCTCCTGTTGTGGAGGAATAAATAGAATGTAAATGAATGTCCACCTATTTTTTAAAGTTCCATAAGAGACATCAGTATGTGAAACTGTAAAAATATATATACTAATATTTATGAAAATAATCCCTCCATCAAATCACCCTCCATTCTGTCGCTTAAACCCAAAACTTAACAATATCTTTGGTCCCTTGCTTTCTCTCAATCCTGTATCTAACCCATTATTAGCTCTAACATATATTATATCCTGTATTTTTCCACCCCTCTCAGTTCTCTGGCCACCACTCCAGTCTGAGCCAAAATCATCTCCCTCCTGGGCCACTGCAACAGCTGCCAAAATTTGTTTCTCTGCCTCCCTTCCTGCCCCACTCAAAGCCATCCCCCAAGAGCAATAAGGGCAATCGTTACAAGTCAAACTTCCCACGGCTTTCCTTTGCACACAGGATAAAAGCCAGACTCCCTGGCCCGCCCTTTCACAGTCGAGCCAGTGTCTATATCTCCAACTCCATTTCTTATCACCCTCCCTTCTCCCTCATACCTTCCAGCCACTTTGGCTTTCATTCCGCCCCTTCAACCACCAAGCTCGTTCCTACTCTCTTTCATTAGCTCTCGGAGGGGCTAGATCCTGCCCATCATTCGTTCTTTTCCGGTCTCAACTCAATGTCCACACCATTTCTTGACCACTTTTTCTAAGATAGGATTTGTTGACCACTCTTCCTAAAGTTTCTAAAACTCTTTGTCACATCACCCTGATTATTTCCTCCATAGCAGTAATCATTCCTTTGACTTGGCTGGAAGAGTTGTCTAACCCAAGGCTACATCTCCTCAAGGTAAGTTTGTATCCGCTGCTTGGCCCATGCAACAGTATAAAGGAGGGCCCATTCTCCACAATGAGGGCATCTCTGAAAAGTCATTCCAGTTTCAGAGCTCCCGTGGGGTCAGCTGAGACCTACCCTAAGACCACAGTGCAGCCCAACTTCCCTCTCTGCCCCTTCCCCTCCACAGATGTGTGATTCTGAGAGCACTCTCTAATAACTTCCTACCCGTTAATAACTTTCCGAGTCAGCTTCCTAGGATCCCAACCTACAACAGAACTGGTCTAGATGTCTTGCAGGTAGAACCAACAGGATTTGCTGATGGATGTGATGTAGGGTGTATGAGAAAGGGGAGGCAGAGATAACACCAAGATTTTTATCTTGGATGACAGAAAGAGCCAAGTAGCCATTCAGTGTCATGGGTAACTGTGCAGGAAGAACAGGTTGAGGTGGGGTGGGACTCGCAGTTTGGTGCTGTTGCAGTTATGAAGCCTGCAAGCCACCCAAGAAGAGTTTCGAGTAAACACTTAGATATATGAGCCCAAAGCTCGAGGGAGAGGACAGGACACAAAGAGAAATGTGGGATTTGTCAGCATGTGGATGGTGAAGGCTTGCAACCTGATGAAAACATCTTTAGATCAAAAAGTATATCCACTATAATTGTGACCGGCCTTCCCAAAGTAGGCTTTTGCATTATCATTATAGTATTTTAATTTTGAAATTTGTTGTGACATTGACTTTGTCACTTGTCAGCTATTCTACCTTAAATAAATCATTTCATTAACTTACTGGGCTCTGGGTTCCTTCATCTCACATGTGGCGATAAATAGTAATTATAAACTCAACTTTGGGGAAAAATCTAAGAATCAAATGAGACAATAGACAGAAAAACACTTCGAAGAGTTCAAACATTATCTTAATGAGATTTTTTTCTACTAGTTCTTTTAAAAATATATAGTTTCATTGTTCTTAGGAATAAAAATGAGAAAATGATTAAATTAAACATCCATTGAACTTCATATGAAGGAAATAACAGAAGAATTGTCCAAAGGAAAATGAAAGTAAGTGAAAGAACATTAACAAAACTGAAAATAACCACATTATTAAACATTAAATTCTAGAGCAGATAAAACTCAACTTTTTAAAAAGCTAAAATATATTTAAAAAATACTAGCAATTACTGAAAACCAAAAGATGAGCTTACATTATAAATAACAATTGAATAAAATATAAAATATTTTTAAATAAAGTGAATATCAAAAATACATGTTAACATATTCATAACCTTCATTAACATGATCATTTTTCTTCTAAGAAAGAAAACAGAAGCAAACTGGTTGTTCCCAGAAATTAACTGGAGCTCCTGCATGCCTAAACAAGACACCGTCCTGCGTTGTCATTTCTGTTCCACATCACTACTTTTTAAACCAGGGAATGGAATTCCAGTGCTTACGGAAATACCTTTTTTGAAATATTTGTGAATGGGAAAATCTCAAAACAATAACAAAGTAGAGGGCAGACCACGTTTCTGATTCCTCATTTCAGTTCTGCTGTCTAGACTCACCTCATTTGGCTGCACGCACTTCTGCATCCTCGCTAGGGTGGGGGCTCCACAGAAACTGTTTTTATCTCGAGGGACATCCAGGCTCCTTTCCTGTGGGGAACACAACCCTGAGGATTGAGCAAGCAGACAACTTGGGTACAGATATTATTTTGTTCTTCACGTATTAAGATATTGGAGTTGACTGGGGCCATTTCATTCTGAAAGGATGCACTGTCTTTCTCACGACAAGTTGAAAAGGAGGAGGATTCTGGTCATCTTCGATGGTCCTTTAAAAAGTGGAAAGTCCCTCCGGTGGAAACCTTCAGATGCCTCTTTCCTAACAGTGTCTATCTCTCCGTACTTGCCTCTCAGTCTTGGTGTGTTCCTCTCTAGCACCGGCCTTTTCCTTTCTCCTTCCATACACTCTCTAGTCCACTTCTCTCAGAACTGCACTCAGCTCCTGTGTCAAGCGAGTGTCACTTATCCTACCTGATCAAGGAGGGAAGTCGGGGCGCATGGAGGCTGTGTCCTAATGCACTGCCATGGGGGAGAAATAATACTGAACTACGTAGTAGCACAGGCCACCATAAAGTACCATAGACAGAGTGGCTTAAAACCACAGACTTTCCTTACAGTTCTGGAAGCTGGAAGTCCAAGAACAGGATACCAGCACGGCTGGGTACTGGTGAGACCTCTGTTCCTGGCTAACTGGCAGCTGCCATCCCACTGTGTGGTCACTCAATCTACTCCTTTTGCTCGTGCAGGGAGAGGCAGACAGACAAACAGACGGAGCACTCTGGTGTCTCTTCTTAAAAGAACACTGGTCCTATCATTTTGGAGCCCCACCCAGACGGCCTCCTTTCATCTTAATCACCTCCTCACGCGCTCTGTCTGCAAATACAGTCACGTTGGGAATTAGGGCTTCAGCATAAGAATGGGCGATGTGGGTTGGGGAGAGACACCATTCAGGCCCTGATGGACTATGAGAAACTGTAAAGCTAATTTCAGAAACAAGCGTTCTGAGGTTTTATTTAATCCAATATAAATTTACTTTTAATTTCTGTTCTTTCCTCCATCTGCAGGGACTTTCTCGCTAAAATGGGATGGGGTTATGTAATACTCTCATCTCAAAAATCAGTAGTATTTTAGAAATTGAATGACTTTCGTATTCAGAGATACCCACTAAACTATGAACAGTGATGAGTACTTCCTGGGTAGACATGGTAGAAAGAGATCTGAATGGGGAGAAGGGGCGTAATCTGATGTCTCCTATTATAAATACTTCATGCGTCTTTTAACATTATGAGAAGAAACATGTAATCCTTTGCAACTGAAAAAAGTATAAATCTGAAAAAAGAAATTGAACTAGAAAGCGAAATTTAAGGATATTTGTTGGGAATATCAAGGTTAGGGGAAAAAAGTTGCCTGCTTTTCAGCATACTTTCTAAGCAACTCTGAATCAAATTTCTAAATTTTCCTGTGTTTTCCTTTTTAATTTTTTATCTGATTTTAAAGCAGGAAACAGATTCCTTAAAATTTTAATAAACTATTATTTATTCATAAATAAAACATTTTAAATTTTTAGAAATAAGTTTGCTTTATTTTTTTTTATTGTATCTCCAGTCTCTTCGTGTATTCCTTTAAAGAAACTCATCAAACGTATGTCTTTTTAGGGACTCTGTAAAACCTATTAACAATACCTATTTAAAATAGCATTTCAGGTCCATAGCTAGTTTACATTATTCTAAATACTGTAAGCATGACATGAAAATGACTAATGAAGAAGAAATGGGTTGGTTAATACTTCATGTGGCTTGTTCATGGAACTGCAGTCAGGTGCCCCTTGCAAGTGCCCCGTGCAGTCAGGGGCACTTCATTTTTCCAGGCTGGGCAGCAGTCATTTTCTATGTCTGTGACATGGGGACTAAGAGGAGTCAGGACAATTTGTCCTCACTAATGCATGTGCTTGAAAAACTTTGCTCAGGAGAGCCCCACCCATAGCAGGCATTCAGTAAATACTCGGTAAAGAAATCAAAGTAATTTTGACATATGACATCTTTAGGAATTAAACTTCGAAAAACAATTAATAGTTCAAAGATACTGATTCAGAAAGCCACACTTATTCTGAATTGTACTTCTTTCACCGAATTCAAGAAGAATTAGGAGGATGGAACTCTTAGATTATCAGAATAGAAGTAAAAGAATTAGGAACACCTTAATAGACACCAAACTCAATAACTGTTTTGTTTAAATCCTCGCCCAAGGATGTTTTTTAATTACTTTCAGAGAGGAAAGGAGTGGGGGGAGAGAAACATTGATGTGAGAAAGGAACATTGACTGGTTGCCTCCCATATGCACCTGACCAGGGAAGGAGCCTGCAACCCAGGCACGTGCCCCACCAGGAATCAAACCTGAAGCCTTTCAGTGCACAGGACGATGCTCCAACAAACTGAACCACACAGGCCGGGGCCAATAACTGCTTTCTTAATGGAAGCAAACAGTCTTGGAGTTGTTTAAATGACTTAATATCTTTTAATATTCCACAGTTAGATATTGAATGAACAAAATCCAGCCTGTGCTTAGAAACAAATAGATTGCTTCTACCCTGTGAACTCTGCCTACTTTCTCCCAGTATGCTTTACACTGCACAGAAAGCACTCGGGCCTAAGGAAGCGGGAATGTGGCTGACCTTTTCCCTGTAATGGTACCAGTAACACTGACATTTGCCATGCTGCATAAATGAATGGCTTCTTTTCATTTGACCTGCTATCTGTACTGGCAGTTTTACAACGTCCTATAACTATTCCAGATAACTACCGATTTTAAAACAGGGCTACCACACTTTATATTTATCATCTACTCTGTTTAAAAAGAAACAGTAAGAATGCTATTATGGTTTTGTTATCCTTTACTGAAGATCCAAACATCAGTGAAATCCAATCTAACAAGCTTGTCCTCAGCACATACACCTAGACCTCCCTATGTATCTTATTAGGACAACCTGAGTAAAATGTCTAAATCATCCAAATGTCTGGTCACCTAACAGAAAACAACTGACGTGTTGGTCACTGTTAGGTGACAGTGCCCCATAATTATGCTTTCAAAGTCTTTTACTTACAGCCATTAAACAACTGTTGAATAACTTTGGACCCAGTTCATAGAAAATATTGTATAATACTGGCTTCCTTCATAATTGTAAGCCAACAGAAGATGACATCATCTTCCTTTTCTCTGATTTAATTATATGAATCAGAATCAGGCTTTTAATTCATACCAAGTAATAAGAACCAAATGCATCTATGGAATTATGCATACCTTAACTGAAATATATAAACTCATCCTATTACCTAAAATTCCCCTGAGAGGATTCTGGGGGTAGAAATCACCAAGTCCTACTGAGGACACCTCCCAGAATGCTTCTCTCCCTTCCCAGTGCCACTACTCCCATGACCCAACCTGCTGTCATCACTCACCTGAATTACTCCAACTGCCCTCTAACTGCTCATCTCACCCTCCTCTAACGCATTCTCCCTTCTACCAGAGACAGCTTCCCAAAAACAAATCTGACAATGCCTCTACCCAGCCTAAAATCCTTCCACAGACTCATTCCCATTAATCTAATACAGAATGCTGACTCTTGAAGAATAGTCTAAAAATTATTGGATTCCTACCACGTTCTCCTGCCTTTTGCCTCATCCTATTGTCAAATCATGGAGTGTTCTCACTTTCTGGAACATTCACTAAAGAAAAGTTTTGTTCAGGTAGCAGCTAGCTTTTGTAATAATGGAGAGATGACAACTTATATACTATTGGGTTGGCCAAAATATTTCATTCAGGTTTTTCCATAAGATGATTCTAATAGTGCTTAGTTGTCTTTAACTTCCTTCAAAACAGTTTTGTTAGATTGTATTATGACAGCTGTCATATCAGCATGCATTAAAAAAACCAAATTGGTGAATTTTTTGTGGCCATTTTAATATTAAAGATGGAAGAAAATAAGCAACATTTTCAGCATGTTATGCTTTACTTAATCAAAAAAGGTAAAAACACAACTGAAACACAACGAGGTTTGTGCAGTATATGAAGAAGGTGCTGTGATTGATCGAACATGTCAAAAGTGGTTTGAAAGTTTTGTGCTGGACATTTCTCTCTGGACAATACTCCATGGTCAGGTAGACCAGTTGAAGTTGATAGTGATCAAATCGAGACATTAATTGAGAACAATCAAAGTTATACCACAAGGGAGATAGACAATGTACTCAAAATATCCAAATCAAGCACTGAAAATCATTTGCACCAGCTTGGTTATATCAATCACTTTGATGTCTGGGTGCCACACAAGTTAAGTGAAATATACCTTATTTTTAAAGCATTTTTTATTGATTATGCTATTACAGTTTTCCCAATTTCCCCCTCTTTATCCCCCCTCCACCTT
>PVKM010013712.1:0-12124 GCA_004027735.1 Carollia perspicillata | reverse complement strand
TGTTAAAGGGACTTATCTAAGAAAAAGAAGATAAAAAATATGAACAATAAAATGACAACAAACTCAAAACTATCAACAAATGAACCTAAAAGAAAAGAAAAACAATGAAAACAAAAACTAAGCAAAAAAACAGAACAGGAACAGAATCAGAGAAATGGAAAAATATCTTCTTGACTGTATTTCCACATGCCATTCTCTACTTAACGGTAATGAAAGGATTCTGTTTTTAAAACAAATTGTGATGGGCAATGATAACTAGATACCTGACAATAATGTGGAATGGAAGAGATTGTGGGGCAAGTGAAATGAACCACCACCAACCAAAGGCCGGTCTTCATCCATAGAAAGTGATGTTGTGTATATGGTGGGATTGGAATGGAGTCCTCTATTATGAGCTCCTTCCAGAAAACCAAAAGATCAATTCAACAAGTACTGCTCCCAATTAGACCAACTGAAAGCAGTGCTCAACAGAAAGCATCTGGAGTTAGTCAACAGAAAACACATAATCTCCCATCAGGATGACACAAGCAATAACTATTATAGGTTGGCTGGAAAGGTGATTCATATGCCATGTTCACCAGACATTACACCTTCAGATTTCCATTTATTTCAGCCTTTATAATAAAACTCTCTTAATGGAAAAAAAATTTCAATTCCCTGGAAGACTGCAAAAGGCACCTGAAAGAGTTCTTTGCTCAAAAAGATAAAGAGTTTTGGGAAGATGGAATTATAAAGTTACCTGAAAGATGGCAGAAAGTAGTGAAACAAAATGGCAAATTTTGTTGTTTCATAAAGTTACTAGTGAAAATGAAAAATGTGTCTTTATTTGTACTTTAAAATCAAACATTTTTGGCCAACCGAATATTGTATAGAAAAAGCCATCTTAATTAAGCTTATCAATCCCTAACCACTCATTTTGGAGAAAGGTAATGAATGTAGCAAACAGGTGTGAAATTTTAAGTAATTAGATGATTTTATAGCGACTACAATTTTTTTAGTTTTTAGTATTGTCAGGTATATATTAATTCTCATCTGTTTCTCCCACTAGCCCCTTGAGGTAGGTAACATAGCATCTCCTTTCTAGAGACAAGATAACTGAGTGCTAGGACTGGGTTTGCTCACTCCATTCCATTCACTCATATCCATTCATTTTCATTGGAGAGGCTCCAGACACAAAACTACATCTCCCAGATTCCCTTGCAGCTAGGGTTCTGGAGGCAAATTGGGTTCTAAAAGGTGTATACACACAATGAGACATGGAGATATTGAAAACAGAGGCGAGGCAGAAAGACCTTTTTATCCCTTCTTAAATATTTCCACTTAACTTATGTGGAACCTTGACATCAAAGTAAGTGAGGGCTCCTTGGCATCACGTTCCAGGGCCCTTTCTACAGAGGCCTCAGTGTCCAGGGGCTGCGGCAGCAATAATAGTAACAACAAGTCCTTGATCCTGGCAGAATTCACACTCTGGCCACAAAGGTAGTAACTCCCTGGTGAGTCAGTTTTGCGAAGTTTTGTGGTCATTCCTGGATGACTTTGAAACCACCTAAAACCTGCTTCTTTGACACTTTTAATTCTTTTGTAAGTGCCTAATCCTCTGTATTAAATCTCTTCCTGTTAAAAATAAAGTGGTTTCTCTTTTCTGGTATTGAAATTGACAGCATGCAAAACCGTACGTATTCATTAGACTCAGGTTAAGACACTGGCTGTTGCTCCTCACTCAGATGGTGCACGTTCTCCAGAATAAGAAAGTTGTGACACTTGGTTTCTCATCTCGTTTTAACTTAATCATTCCTTTATTCATTTAGCCTAGCAGACATCACTTATTGAATACCTACCACATGCCTGACATTTCGTTAGAGAGTAGGAATATAAAGATAACTAAAGAAGAATTACCTGGAATCTTTATTCAAGATTTTCTATTTATTTGGATTAGTGACTTAGAAAATTCATCTTCTCTTCTGAACATACCATAAAACCAAAAATTTGTTTTAAAGAGTAAATTCAAGCTAAGCACATTTCATTTTCCACTTTCCTCACTTTTGTAATATTTACATCAATTGGCCTGAGTAAAATGTTCAATTTAATATAAAATGAATCACTTATGGTACAAAAATCTTGGCAATAAGGACATGTTTCAACTCAATTACACCTACACACTCTCACTAATCAACTGCTATACTGATAGCAGCTTTTCATGGGAAGTGAAACTGCAGTAGGCAAAAGACTTTTTCCTTCACTTAGGGCACCCCCAATTTGAAATCCTTCTGCTTGTGAATCTAAGGCAACATCAAAACATTCCCCCAAATAAGACACAAATGAGGATGTACTATTTTATTCCATTTATACCTAAAGTGCAAAAACAGAAGAAAGCAAATCTATGCTTTTAGAAGTGAGATACAGGTAATCCATGCTGGGGGCATGCAGGATGCTCTGGAATGAAGATAAAGTTCTGTGTCTGGGTCAGGATGCTGATCACATTAATATGTTCAGTTTGGAAATGTTCCTCAACACTCTATACAAAAAACTCTGGTTGCAGTTTTTCACCATTCATATAATTTACAAGGTATCTAGAGAGTCCTATGGGGTACAAAGCGCTGCACGAGCCACTGTGGAGGATTCCAACAACACATAATACATGGTGCTCTCATGTGGGGGAAAGATGGAGAACCAGGAGCCCTGGCCCTGTGTGTCGACGTGTGAGTCCTTGCTGATACTCACTTGTCAGAGCATCAATTTTCCAGCCTGTATCTGAACCCTAAGGTTCTCGGGTTCTATAACTCTCTCTTGGTCAAACAGTCATGGTTGTCATTTTTCTCTTTTGATCTAGAGCAGCTTTCATGGACACTCAGGATGTCAAATTAGGTGACACTGAAGAAAGATGATTATATCATAACACATCTACATAGGTCTTTACCAAAGGCAGGACAGCATGGCTGGAAACGTGTGCAGCCAGCACCCCCGATTCCTGGTTTACAGTCAATACCCAATGCCTTCGGCAAAGCCCTTCATTTTTCTGGACCTCAGTTTCGTCATTTGTGCATCAAGGGACTGGACGGAACGATCCCCCCAAATCCTTTGGGGCTAAGGTTTAGTTTCTGAGTTAACTTGTTCAAAACTAAGTAGCAGCAGGACCAAGACTTGGGTTTTATGACTCAAGCCCAGTTTTCTTTCTACAAATATGAATGTAGAAAAAGCAAACTAAGTTCGTGTTTCAAAATTCCTGTTGCCCAGTATGTGCTGGCCGCTGACATCAACAATGTGAGTTGGATACGTAGATGTGTTATCCTGCTTTCCAGATGAGAAAACTGCCTATCAGAAAGTCGGGCCTGAGCCCGAGTGTGTCTGTCTGGTCCTCGGAAAGGCAGGGAGGAAAGCCTGGGCCTGCGGACTGCAGGGCCTTCCTCTCCCCACCAGGGCTTGTAACATGACCCAACATCAACAAATAAGCTGAAAACAGATCTCATCCCAAAGCAGAAATAGTCTTTCTTTTTCTAGTTTCCTCTAGTTAAGAAAGAAAAACAAGAATTAGGGATCTCATTAATAAGGACAAAATTTCACGTCATTCATTAAACTGATAAAATTGTTTACACTTACAGAAGGCCTCACAGTAGCTCCAGGAGCCAGGTATCTTTCACACTTGATATTCATGGCTTTTTTGTACTGCGGCTCACATTTTAACTGCAAGATATAAATTTGTTTAGGTGTAAAAAATTTTATGAACCCAGAGTCAAAGATCAAGAAAGATTCTTTTTGTTTTTCCTTTTTAAATTTTCTTCCAAAGGTAGAAAAGCGTCCAGGTAGACCACTGCACCTGACGTGATGTCCCTGTCAGGGGGCAGCATACTGTGAGGGGGTGGCCTCTTGGAGAGCAGCCCCAGAATGCAAAGGAGAACTCTGGCGTGCAGATCTATGAACAACACTGTTAGCAAACTTACAAATGTTTTGCATGTTGTTTCAACCTGACTGATGACTGTTTTATAATAAGTCTCCAGTCGTGGCCTGGAACTTGATCTGCAGAATTCCTTAAAAGACACTGCGCCCAGCAGGCAGTAATATATCATACTCCTGGGAAGATACGAAACATCCTGGATGTTACCATAATTCTCAAGGAGTTGTTAGAGTTTACTTAAGTATTTCTAAAAATATGCCAGGATAGCTTTCCTGGGCTTGTTTCCTTTAGACACCAGACCATCAATTAATAGGCAAGAAACAGCTATTATAAGATAGCTTTGAGGAAAAAAATGCCCAACATGTAATCAGTCCCCTTCATTCTATCCCTAAATCCCACTCTAGACAGAACACTGAAGTACTGGGTTAACACTACTATAACAGGACTATTTTCTAAATCAGGCATTATGAGCATGCCTATTTGTTTTTCTTACACTTGTAAAAGTGTGAGTATGTTCCCATTAAAGCCATGTCCTCAAGTATTTCCCCCTCCCCCAGGCCTGCTAGCACCGTGACCTTAATGAGTGCCAGGATATCAACTCCCAGAAACTGCTTACGTCCCATAGCACTTTCTAGTGTTCCATGTATCATTTGTGACATGTATTTTTAGCATCTGTTATGCAAAAGGCCAGGAGTTACAGATATAACATTAAACACATTGGACACAGTCCTGTCTCCACGGAAGGGACTGCCAAAAATGGGTATGGCAGGAACCCTGGGGTGCCAACTAGGAGGGTCAGAGAGGGTCCAGTGAAAACTTTCTGGAAAAAGTTCCATCTTGGCTGAGACTAACAGGGTGAGTAGGAATTCGCCAACTGAAGGGAGAATGTAGCAGAAACAGAACTCTTCTGGCAAGAGAGACGGTGTGGCCTGGCTGAGCTTGCAGCACGTCCCAGTGCCCATCCGCCAGGGACAGTCCTGGCTAAAATATTAAATGTGTCTACAGGAAATGTGTGGAGGCTCGCTGTGCGGAGAGAGGCTCTGTAAGCTGTTGCACATCCGAGAGTGCTCCCCCATAAACAGAAACCTGAATTCTACTTAGTACTCTTTATCTCTGACCAGCATGTGTCCTTTGCACTTTTGTTGGGGGTCCCCATAGAGGGAGGGGTGTCTCTATGGCCTGCTCATAGGCAAGCTTGCATTTGGGGAGCATTCATAATGCAGTGGGCAGTCTGATGTATGCTGTAAATAATAAAATCAAACCTTGAGCCAGGTTCTGTCCTCAACCTTTTACATACATTTGTGAATTTTTTTCTCTTAATTCTTACAACCTTTCTCTGAGGCAGTATACACTATGATCCCTAGCCTACAGATGAGGAAATTGGAGCCCAGAGAGGCTGAGTAATTTATCCACGGTCACAAAGTTAGTAATGGAGCAGCAGCACTCAAAGTCAGACAGCCCAGCTCCAGCCTGAGCTCTTAGGCGCTACTCTGTACCTCTCTACTCATCACAACGGTGAGCCCACCAAGCCTTCCTCCCTCCAGGAGCTTTTACTGCACTGAGGAAGGCGGAGATAAACACCTACTCAGAGTACAGGGACTCTGCTGCAAATATGAGTCACATAACTGCAACTTAAAAAACAAACTTCAGGAGGTAAAATGTACAACGTGTACATATACGAAACAGAATATGTTCTGCATAAGAAAAATGGCTACGACTTAGTGAGTGCCACTCAAGCACCTGGCCCTTCAGTTAAATGATCCCATTGCCCTTCTCATAACAATTACACAAGGGAGACAGCATTGCCTTGTCACACAAGAGGAAACTGAAGCTAAATTGTGTAACCAGGTGCAGCTGGTGAAGCAGAGGTCCTTTCCCTATTCATGGGAACTCCTTAAAACACAGTGTTTTGTCCTTAGTCCTAAAAGTTGGCATCTACGTCAGGTAACTTCCTTTTCATGTAGAGAGTTAAGAGGAAGTTTCAGCTCAGGCAGTTACCAGACTCACTTCCCAGACTCTGCAACAGGATGCTTGTGCAAACACACCAAAACACCGTGCTCAGAGCTGTCCGACTGCTCAGACAGTCACCCACAGCTGACAGGAGGACAGGGGAGGGCACTGGGAGGTCAAAAGGCACCATGCTGGAGTTCTAGATCCCACCCAGCCAGGGGAAAAGGTGTTTGAAGAGCATGAAAAGTCAGAAGAGGGGAAAAGAAGAAAAATTAAAGGGAATGGATCTGACATAACAGCACAGTTAAAGCTTTAATCCTTTCATCAAGATCTTCCTTCAACAACAAAGGCTTCCTAACCTTTGCTGGCCAATCCAACCTCTGCTTTGGCTGCAAACTGTCACGGAAAAAAAAAGTAAGGAGCAGGGTTTGTATCCAAGATTTCCGGAGAGGAAGGTACATTTTAGATCTGAAGTACAAAATGCATTACTTTAAAGCATAGGAAAAAGATAAAAAGTATAACTTTGTTTTTAAACATATACTACAATTTCATAAAAACACCTTTCTTTCCTCCTCCAATCCCCCAGCCACATGAAATGATACCAATTGTACTAATTAAATGTACAGTCCTGGAACCTGAAGATGAGTTGATAGTAGGTTTTACTCTTTGTAGGGGATAAAAAAAAAGGCAAGGTATCAGACTTTCCAAGGAGTAGGGGAAAAAAAGAACATAGAGTGAAATAAAACTAACTCAGTTTTGGGGTATCAATGTAGCAACAATTCAAATAAGAGTATAACAAAGAAAGGGATGTGTGGCTGTGTCAAAAATGTCAGTGATTTTGGGGAAAAACAAAGGGAAGTGAATCTTGTCCCTTCCGGCTGGGGAGTGCAGACAGCATGCATGGAGCCCGGAGGCAGCCTGCTCTCCCTTGGGGCTACTTGGGGGATTAGGTAAATATAAACGTCTTCAAATAACCCAAGATGTGAGAAATTGAAAGCATAGCAAGCTGGAGTAGTCATCACATGATATATTTAGGAGAGCTTATTTTGCAAGCTAGAATTATGGAACAGCAATACGTGGTCAATTCAAAGTATTTAAGGATGAGTTTCCACAACTGGGAGTCGCAGTCTAAGACAAAGAACCAGAAGGGACCGCCATTCTCCAAAGATCAAAGGATGATTTTAATAAACTGGCTCATTCACCATTGCCCTAACAGCCATTTCTACATCAAAACTAGTTCAAGATTTCAACAAAAGGAAGTGGTTTACAAAAGAATTACCAAAAACCCAGAAGTGTTTAATGGGAGAAAAACAATTACTACACAAAGAAAGGCTTGCTCTGTATACATTTAGGCTACACATGTTCTTCAAGTGGGAAGTGGGGTGGCTAGCAAAGGTAGAACCTTTAAAAACAGACTCTGCTGCAAAATCCCTGCACTCACAGAATTCTTTACAGTCTTTTTTTTTTTTAATGTTTATTCATGTTGGAGAGGAAAGGAGAGAGAGAAACATCAATTGTTTATACATGTCCCAAATGGGGATCCAACCCACAACCTAGGTATATGCCCTGACTGGGAATTGAACCCCCAGCCTTCCTGTGTACAGGCCAACGTTCCAACCACGCCACACCTGCCAGGGTGAATTCTTTATAGTCTTCAAGCATTGTCAAATCCATTACTCACTGGAGCCCCATAGTTACCTGCTTAGTTTGAGTAAGAATTATACTCATTTTATAGACATGGAAACTGAGCATCAGGAAGGTTAAATATGTTGATATGTTCACACAGCTAATAAGTGCAGGACTGAGATGTGAAACCAATCTAAATTCAAAGCCCATGCTTTTTGTTTCAGTCTAAAGCAAAGAATACATCTTTTTCCACACCCTGTCAGGTTCTGCTGTTTAATCTTCCTTCTGTGTATGACTTGCCTTCCCCATATGACTGTGTGCTTTGGGGTGGAAGAGCCATACATGAGCGCCCTTCGTGAGCCACCTGCCGTCCCCTCACGATGCCAGGCGTTGTGCTCAACACACAGAAGACACTCACTAAGTACAAACAAAATTGCCAAGAATTAGTCATTGTACGATTGGTTCTATTCTTCCATGAAAAATTACTTTTTGGCATTTTATAATTTGAGCACTATGATCATTTGTATGATATACTGTAGGAAATTAATTAAATTCATAACATATATTTCAGTTGCGTGAATTTCAAGTCATTGACTTTGCTTTAATCAAAATTTTAACTTGGTTGTGGCTAAGGTCGTGGGAGGTGGTGGAGTCAGCAGTGGCTGCAGCAGAAGGATTCGGCACGATGTCTCACACCATTTCACTGGCATAGCTGACCGAGAGGCCAGAAGGCAGAACTCAGGCTGACTATGAATCAGTGAGTGAGTGCATGGAAGGCGTTTGTAAAATGTATGAAGAACATCTGAAGAGAATGAATCACAACAACCCCTCTATCACACATGATATCAGCCAGTTGTTTGATCCTATTCATCTGGCAGACCTCAGCTGCCTTGTTCACTGAGCTGATGCCCAGACACACCAGCCCTATAGCAAAAACTGGATTATAAAAAGAGGATCTACATGCCCCTTCGTTGGCAGACCCAACAGGCCAGGAAATAGCTGTGTTGGAAGCATTAGGGGGTTGGAGGTGGGCTTGGGACACAGGTGTGTACAGCAATCTGTAGTGGAAGTTTTGTCTCGTAGGAATCTCGTTTCCATTTTGGTACACCCTAGTCAGGATTGAATGTGTTAGATGAAATGTGAGAATCTTGTTCAATCTGAAACTCCCATCACCCCCCTTTTTTCTCTTTTCATTTTTCTTACTTAACATTGTTATGATGATTTTGAAGGGTTTTTCTTTGTCAGCTAATATTCGTATCTGCTTTACTAACCCTTCTTCAGGTTGGGGTGGAGGGTGGTGACACGGTTCAGTTATGTCCTAAATTAAGTCTTGGTGCAAAATAAAGAAATGTTCTTTAGTTATTTTTTTTTTAATTTTTATCTTAATTTAATTTGCTATTTTATCCGCCTTCCCCTCTCTCATGGGGAAGAGTGAAAATGCAGTGATAGTTAAGTAATTATGAAAATAATAGTCAATATTTGTTAAATGTCTATCGAGTGCCAGAAACATACTGAATCACTTATAGTCATTATTTCACTTAATCTTCATAATCACTCTCCCCAATTTACAAATGAAAAAAATGAGGCACAGAGAAGTGAAACAACCTGCCCAAGGTCACATAGCTAGTAGGTGGCAGATTCAAATTTGCCCTCAGAGCCACATTCTAAATGTCATTTAATACAGTTCCAAAAACAATTATTCTGTAGTCTTTTTATGTAATGGTTATTGAAATAAAACCATGACTTTACATGATTTTTCCATTTTAATTTTCACAAAAGGACTTTGACATTTGTAATAGTGTTCTTCTAGGTCTAGTATTTAATACACTTAGTAACTTTTTATAACATTACTTATGCTAAGGCCCCCGGCCTCACTTTCCTCTTCTCTAAAATGAGACATAAATGGTTATTGTGAGGATTAAACCACTTTATTCAAGGGAAACACTTGTAATTGGCACCAAGTGCCCGTGGCAGGGCCCTATGGTGTAAGCTGTTGTCACTGCTGCTGTCGGTGGCCTGCCTTCCCAACATGGTCAAGAACCTGAGGCACAGACACTTATTTGTTACCATACGAAGGCATATTCATGTCTCTCCTTATTCAATATGTGCTTTAAAACATACTGCTTTATCAAATATAAAAGAAATATGCCTAAGCAAGAACTCATGCCTTTCTAACCTCTAAATGCACATAGCATGGTGACTGGCACATACTATTAGGTCATTGAATATTTGACCATAAATGAAAGAGCTTTCGATAAATGATCAAAAGCTCAAACAAGAATGTGAACAACTAATAAACAAGATTATAAAACTTAAATTCATATTCACAACCTGGGAATAAGCGAATCCAAAGAGGAATGAAATGGAAAGCATACTTTTCTTACTTCTCAAGAATTACATTTCACTTAATTCACTGTAAGCCATGTCTACATTAAAATGCAATTAAATATTTTCCAAAAATAAGTAGTACGAAGTCACATAAAAAAGTAATGAACTCTACATCCAATTATAAGAGAAACTTACTTAGATCTCTCTCGAGAGCGAGGAAGGAAGTCTACGGTCAGGTTTTTATTTCATCCTAATTTCCCACACTTTTCAAAGAGTTTTACATTATAACTCTTTCTCAAATATTTGCAAGGAAGTACTATGATTGTGAAAAGAGATACTCCGAATACCCAAGTTAAATATTTACATTCTGCATTTTTAGTTGAACAATTGACTTTGTTCTTTAGCATTTAGGTTAAAATACCTAAATGTTTTAAAACATCAAACAAGAGGATATGATTTTTCAGCAGTCTAAACTTACTGTTTTTAGCAAACACGTCACAAAAGGGAGCTGGGCAATTAAAAAACAGTAATGCACACACACCCTGAAAAATAAGAAAAATAGAGGGGAGGATGTTGGCCATTTATTCTTTTTAACACAAAAACACATCTCTTCCACTTCCCTGTGTTTATGTAGTTAAGACTTGCTAAGCATTTCCATCCACTTACATCACTGTAACAATAACCTCAATTTACTGACTATGTAGGATTTACTTCAAAGGAGTTCCTGAGTGGTAAAGCATCGGTTTATTCATTTTCATAGCACTCCTGTATATAAGCATGTCACTAGCATTTTATCTTTATCTTACAAAGTTAAAACTGGAGATACTCAGGAGACGAAATGATTTGTCCAAATGAGACAGGCTCATAACTATGAACTTATGACACTTGGCTTAGAACTCATGCCTTCTTTTAATACAGCAGGGTGTTTTCCCACTAGATTATTCTTCTTTACATAAATTTGAGCAGTCACAGTGGACAGTCGGGCAGGAGAGACTGACTACTTGGACAAATTCCGAGAGTTTCGGAGGTTGGGTTAACCTGACGCAGCACTAGCTCTGAGACTGCGAAGAAAGAGAAGTGAGGCTGAGAGAACTGTGCATGTATTTTTTGACATGCAGTGAGCAACATGTACATGCCTGTTAGCAGATAAGCAAAGGGAAGTTGTATAAGAACAGGTAATAAATAGGAGAGCTTTATAACATACTTTTTTCTCTATTGGTTTCACTTGAAACTTTCACGGCTCTAGCGCTGAGTTTTATATCTGCACCTTCATGCCAACCCCCTATCAGAGCCAACTCCGGCAGATGGGTTTGAGCACAAAGGCTGCAAAGGGGTACATCCAGTTGTGCTAAAGCAGTCACATTCATGACACTGGAATGGTACAATCTTCAGGAATGAGGCCAGTCAAAGGCCTTTTGCTGCGGAGGTCACAAGAAGGCATTTGGACTCCCGTGGTCAGCTCTTGCACCCTGACTCGAGCTGCCAAGACTGAGTCACTTTCTTTCCACGGGGGGTCACATTACCACTAGCAGGTTTCACCTGTTTCAATATTTGATTGATGACAAAGTGACATAGGATTTACTTCAAAGGAGTTGAAGAACTGAGCGACAGATGCAGCTGAGCAGGTTTGCAAACCAATTGTTGGAGAGACCAAGATAACCCACCCCTTACAAAAGGGAACATGAAGACAACCAGGCCAAAAGGGGGTGCTCTTGGGGTTAACCAGTGTTGAGTGAGGGATCATCTTAAATAGATTAAATTACAATACAATGGGTGTAGGTCAGAAATATTAAAGACCTTCTGAACACCTTAAAGCTATTAAGGGACAAGGAAGAATAGACACATAGATCTCTAAGGGAGACACCTGGAAGTAGAATCCATCACAAGTCTTTGTAATACCATTGACCCTTGAACAACAGGGGTTTGAACTTACTGGGTCCACATGAAAACAGATTGTTTTTCAATAAATACATGTAGTACTATCACTGTATTTTCTATTCCTTATGATTTTCTTTGTAGTGTTTATTTTCTCTAGCTTCCTTTACTGTAAGAATACAGTTTATAATACATATAACATACAAAATATGTGTTAATGGACTTTGTATGGTATCAGCAAGGTTTTCTGTCAACAGTAGGCTATTAGTGGTGAAGTTTTGGGAACTCAAAAGTTATATGCCATCCAAATTCAGCATTTCCCTGGTTGAGGAAAATATTATAGCTGGGTTTTCATTAGATGATATGTATAGACTTTTTATGGTTATTAAGCCTCATCATAATATTATTGCTAAATTTGACTTCCGGCCAAGATAGAGGCATAGGTAGACACAC